>JANLJB010001522.1:0-15790 GCA_026212285.1 Bursera cuneata | reverse complement strand
AATAGATATTAGAGAGTTGATAGTTGAATTGATTGTAAGTATCTATAGTTTGATTAAATATGAGTAGTATTAGGATTTAGGAAGTTTTGTTTTGTTATTCGATAATATATATGATAATTTAGGAAGTTGTGATTTGTTATTTGATTTTGATAATAAGATTTAAGAAGTTTTGATAAGTGAAACTTTTGAGGGTACAGCGCACAGATCTCGTGAGATTAGTCAAGATACGCGTAAATTGGTCCGAACACCCACGTTTAAAAAAAAAGTTTTGATTAGTGATTTGAAAACACGATACATTTTAGAAAGTTGTGATTTGATAGAAAAATTATAATTCGTTTTTTTTACAATTTAGGAAGTAGTTATTTGTAATTCGGTCATGTACTAGGATTTAAGAAAATTGGGTGTGTTTGTTTTCATTTCAAGGAAACGTTTTTTCTGGAAATGCACATTTACTAATGTATTTCAAATTAATATCAGCCACGTATCATTTTTAAAATTCGAAATCATTTAAAATCAATTACATATCTTTATGTAATTTTGAAAAGAAATATATAAAATTCATAAACAAGAACACATAAATTATCAACCAAAACGTAAATAACTAGTAACGTATTTGGTTATTAATTTCATTGAATACGTGATGCTAAAAAAAAATAATCACTTAAAACTTAAGTACAAAATGTCAATGCCTCTATAATTGACAAAATATGACCACCAATAAGAAGACGCTTGGTAGCCACACATTGCTTTAAATCTAGAATATATAAGTTAATTGAGAATATGTTAGATAAACATATGGCATCTAAAGATTATGTCACTTCATGCCTTATGAAAGTCCAAGATTGAATATTTGTGCCAATGGGTCTATAAAAAGAGTTGATTGTTGCAGGGGCGGACCCAGGAATGAAACTTAGAGGGTNTCAAAAATTAAAGTAATAATTAACATAAATATAAATAAAAATAAAACAAATATTTGTATTATTAAAATTATCGTTAACTAATACATTTATAATTGTCCTCGATTTGATCTTTAATTATTGTTGACAAGGACCCGTTTTCAAATATAACCTTCGGATTTGATCTTGAATATTAAGATCATAATCTAAAATTCGAGGACGCAAACTGGATCCATAAGAAGATCTCACAAATCAACATCCATATTTTTTCTTGAATCATCAATATTTTCCTCTTGTTGAGAAGATGAGATCATTGTTGACTTCATTTTGAAATGTCTCTCCATACTATTTCAAAAAAAGCAAACAATAATATATTATTACTTGATAATAAAAATGCAACGAATAAATTATATGCTCAATATAANACTAAACAAATATTTATAATAATTTTAAACATAAAAGTTAAGTAAATAAACTTAAATTGAGAATTAAATTAAACAAGAGTTTAAACAAGACCGCCGCCTATGATTTAATCAATCTTAGATGTGTTGCGCACTTTTATGAGGAAAAAAAATATTACCACGTTGTTTTGGAGTTTTGATGCACAAAATAACGTGAATAAGCGAGTAAATTGATAAGAGGAGACTAAATTGATTTTTGGATGGAGTGGTGTTGTCTAGAGGAGTTTATGTAGAGAGGAGGAAGAATAATGCTTGATAGCGGCGGAGGCATAAGGCAAAAGTAGGGTATTGGTAAAAGTAATAAAAAGAGAGGGCAACTGGGCAGGATTGAGAAATTTTGTTAAACAACAAAAGTCAAGTGGGATCAGTTGACCCCACATGACCCCACGTGGATCCGCCACTGGAATGTTGAAAGGTCAATGCTGGTGAAAAATAGACATTCATTCACATTACTTTTGTTTTATAGTGGCTAAGAGTTTTAGTTTATGAGAAGACAACCCAGAAATATCGAGTAGGAGAGTTAGTCTGAACCTGTTGTTTCTCGATCATTTCTTTTGTTCCAAAAATGACTCTTTATTCTATGTGTTCGACTATTATTAAAGTAGATCTTTGCATCAACAACCTTAATATAAAATTAAAGTGAAAATAATAATAATAATAATAATAAAAATTGGTTCATAAACACATAACTAATGGGCTGAAGAGAAAAATCAAATAAGAGGAATTTTTTTTTTTTTTTTTTTTAAAAAGAGAACAAAATTTCTACAAAATCAAGAAAGCACGACCAATTCAAGTCAAATCCTAATAAAAGAAAAATCATATTATTCCAAATTCAAACACGCACACACACAAACACATATAGATGGTCATAAGAGTATGTTATGTTAAGTTGGGGTATGGATGCGAAATGTGAAAATTCTATGAGACTTAGGGAACTATGGCAGAGACTCCAAGCTGGGGCATCGTTCTAGCAGAAACTCCACACCAGGGCATGTAATGTTTCGACGTCAAGGCACCATTCTAGCAGAAACTTTACGTCGAGGCATCGTTTCAACAGAGACTCCACACCGGGGCATGGAAAGCTTCATGCCTGGGCGTCGATGCGGGATTCTAAAAAATTATAGATTTCAAAATGACGAATGTGTCATAACTTCCAAATTCTATATAAACGCACTTCCATTTTTAGGTTTCTCATTCAAGAGAAACAAGAGGAACATGAAAAGGAGAAGAGAAGAAGAAAGGGGGGAGAGAGAAAGCGCAAGGAGATCTATATTTCTTCAATCCTATATCTTTCTATTTTATTTTGATCGAAGTACTTCATGGATTGTAGGCATGGGTTTTGTTTGATTTGAGTCACATGCCTTGAGATTTTGATGGATATGAGTATGGATTATGCATGTGTGAGTCTCCATGTTTGATTTACCATGATTTTGTGTTGTTGAGATGAATTGGTTGTGATTGTGGCACCAAACTTGAATATGTATGTGATATTGGGTTTGGGTTTGGGTTTTGTGTGTGGATGACTTTTGGGATGAATTATGCATGAATGTGGTATGGAAGTAGGAATGGGTATATGTGTGATGTGGTGTGATCGGAAAGGACATGGGTGATACGAATGTGAATGGAAATATGTGATGACCTCGGATGGCCTGGCTTGGTACGCGGGGATCCAAGTGGTGCATGGATTAGCCTAGTTGGTATGTGGGAATCCAAAGGTACACGGATAGACCTTGGATGGCCTAGCTTGGTACGTGGGGATCCAAGTGGTACATAGATTAGCCTAGCTGGTACGCGGGAATCCAAAGGCACACAAATAGACCTTGGATGGCCTAGCTTGGTACGCTCGGATCCAAGTGGTAAATGGATGGACTGGCTTGGTATGCGGGAATCCAACGATACATGGATGATCTTAGATGGCCTGGTTTGAGACACGGGGGTCTAAGAAATGTGTTGTCAATTGTTGAATGGAATTACATGGTAATGAGGTCTGTGGTGGCGTAATTGGGAAAAATGAAAGGTTTGTACGTGGTTTGATGATTCTTTGATGTATGCTTTGTTTTATAACATTATAGATTCGTGTAGATGTGGAATTTCCTATTGGGTTGTGTTGTCCATCCCTTTCTTCCACAAGTATCAGAGGTCAAACGTCAGGTGATGATGTTCCGAAGCTCACTTAGAGGATCCAAGAGGGCTATAAAGTCATGATTTTGTATTTGAAGTTTTATTTGGTTAAATTGCAAATTATGACTTCTATGTGATGATATTTTGGGATGTTTTATACAGAACTTATGTTTTTATATATGAAAGTTTATTTTCATTTTAAAGTATTTTCTTTAAATTTTAATTATATCATATTTATTCAATTCACCCCAGAATTCCTGTATAAAGGGTTTTTGGACGTGACACAAGTAGAATTGAATTTTCAACCATCTTTAAAGGGTAAAAATGGAGGAAATGAGAAGATGGGTAATTTAACTACTTGGACATTTGATCAAGAGGATGTTAGAAAATCTTTAGCATATATGGTTATAGTAGATGAATTGCCATTTAAGTTTGTCAAGAGTCAAGGATTTAAATTCTTTTGTAACAAAATGCAACCTAGATTTCATATTCTTAGTAGAATCACAATTGCAAAAAGACTGTTACGAATTGTCTATAGAGGAAAGGTTAAAGTTAAAGGTTTTTTTTTTTTTTTTAAACTAATTGTAAGAGAATTTGCCTTACCACAGACACATGGACTTTCTTACAAAGAATTAGTTACATGTGTCTTACGGATCATTTTATTGACAATGATTGGAAGTTAAATAAATAAAAGAATATTGAACTTTTGTCCAATTTCTACTCATAAGGATGAGTACCTTGGAAAGGCAACAAAAAAAATGTTTACTTGAGTGGGGCATTAAGAATATTTTGATAATTACTAATGATAATGTTAGTTCCAATGATGTTGCTATTTCATATTTAAAAAAAAAAAAGAATTAATAATTGAAAGGGAAATCTTCTGAAGGAAGAATGTCTTCACATTAGATGTATGACACATATTATGAATTTAGTTATGAAAATGGTCTAAAAGTTGCAAATGATTCAATTATTTGAGTTAGACATGCAGTGAGATAGGTGAGACAATCTCCATCTAGATTGCAAAAATTTAAGTCATGTGTTGAGGAGGAGAAAATAGAAAGCAAGAGTTTATTATGTCTTGATGTTCCTACAAGATGGAACTCTACTTATATGATGTTAGATACTGCCCTAAAGTTCCAAAAGGCTTTTGAGAGGTTTGAGGAGCATGATCCATTTTTTGCAAGTGAACTTAGTCAGTAGGAAGAAGGTAAAGGGAAGCCTAGAGATGAAGATTGATAGAAGGTTAGGCACTTTACGCAATTTTTAGAGAATTTTTATCATATTACCATGCATGTTTCAAGTTCATTGTATCTCACTACAAATGTTTATCTTCATAAGATCAGTAGTATTGATTGTCTTTTAAAAGAATGGTGTCAAAGTGACAGCTTAGACTCATATGATATGACTTTGAAAATGAAAGAGAAGTGTAAAAATTATTAATGAAATACAGAAAAGCTAAATTTGGTGATATTATTATTTCAGTAGTGTTAGATCCTCGATACAAATTTGAGTATTTAGAATTTGGGATTTCTCAAATGTAATGAAGTGAACAAGGCTAACATTATATGTAAACGAGTCAAAAAGGTTTTGTGTGCTTTATTTGATGATTACAATAAATTGAATTCATCTTCAAATGGACACCAAACTAATAGTTCTAAAAGTGATGATTTAAAGGAGACAGATGCAGAACAACCAACACAACAAATTGGATAAAAAATGAAGTCTTTATTCAAGAAGCATAAAGCAAAAAAAGATTGTGGGGAATACAAATATGATCTTGATAAGTATTTAGATTAAGAAAGTGAGGAGGATGTTGATTCTTTTGATATCTTGGGGTGGTGGAAAAAAAATAGCTCTCGATTTCCTATCCTTTAACAATTAGCACGTGATGTGTTGTCTATTCCTATTTCAACGGTTGCACTCGAATCAACCTTTAGTACTGGCGATCGCATTCTTGATTCATTTAGGAGTCCTTTGACTCCTAAAATAGTTGAGGCACTCATTTGTACTCAAGATTGGCTTCGAACATCTTCAATTCCACTTGAAATGGAAGAAAAGATGGATAATATTGATAAGTTAGAGAGTCGTAATGTTCTTATCCTTTGTTATTTTATGTGAGCTATTTATAAATTCGATTTGTAATTTTTTTTCATTATGCTGATTTTGTTTTTTCTTGTAGATATTGCAAATATAACTTTAGCAACTACTCTGGTTGATGTTCCATGATATTTGGATGGTAAGTTCTTGCCTGTGTATTGCTTTAAAAATAATTAATTCTAGTTAAATATAATGTTGAATATTTTTTATGTTATCATAATATAGTATATTTGATCAATTAAATTTAAAATTTTAATTGTGTAAAACTCATTAAATTGCAAGCTAAAGTTGATCTCTTTTTTTTTTCCAGGTTTAACGATATTTCTAGCCAAAATATATGAAGGGTGAGACCCAAGAGTTTTGAAGTGGATTGGATTGAATTATGCAACTTTTATGGCTTTTAAATTATGTGCCTACATTAGTTTTTTAGACTGATTAATATTATTAATGTTTGAACTTAGAATGTATGTGATTGATAATCTGAGATGGATATTTCTTCTTCTTACAACTGGTTCACTAAAAGTTTATCTAAATTTTAATGTTGATTTATTAATTAATATTTTATTATTTTAATTCAATTATTTGTCAAGGTTTGACAAATTTGAATAAGCTAATAATATAGTATTTTAATAAGTTTAAAATATTTAGTTAAAAAAATATTATATTTTAGCTCAAACCATTTTAGAAACCAAATCAAACTATATTATTTCAGTTTAGTTCAGTTTGGTTTTACACTTAAAATAGTTCAATTTAGTTTAAAAATATTTAAACTACTATTATCAGTTTGGTTCCAAAATTTCTTAAAACTGCACAAAACCAGACTGTTTACACCCCTAAAACCCGAGATTGAGTTTGATTTTGGTAACTCGACTGATGTCGGTTACCCCAAGAGCCAACCCAAAAAAACCCAAACTGACTATTAATATTAAAAAAAAAAAAACATAATTGCCATTTGTCATGCTTCCATTCATCAGTTGCATAATATTATTGTTTACCAACTACACAGGATCATGAGTATATAAATCACATTTTACCCTAAACCTAATTTCATTTATTTATTTTTTCATGCTTCTTCTTGTTATAAATTATTGATTATTAATTATACTGGGTCCATCAATTAATTATAGTGGGTCCAATCAATTAATTATAGTGGATCCCACCCCTTAATTATTATATGTATTGCGCAATCGATGACGCAAATGTTAAGGGCAATTATGTAATTTTGTCAGGTGAATAGTGAAGGAGGCTGCCTATAAATAGCAGCCTCCTCCACCCTTAAATAACATACCGAAGAAACAATTCCCTCTTCTTCTTCTCTCTCTCTCTCCCCCTCTCTCTTGGTCATTTAAGTGTTAGTCCCTAAGTTTTGGTGTTTTGTAATTACACCCTCAAGGTGTAAAATATCAATTACACCCCTTAGTTATAATATATCAACTACACCCCTAACTGTCTAATATCACTCTAATCCCTCAATTTTAGCTCATAACAAATATACCCCTAATCTTTATTATATCGCTAATAGGCTTGTTTTACAACACTTCTTTCTTTCTTTATTTCATGCGAAATTTTCCCCATTTCTCTCCCTTCTTTTCATTTTGGCACCACTCGTTGCACAGTCCACACCGATAGCTTCAAACCATAATCATAGAAACCCAAATTTATGATGTTTCTTTCTTTATTTCATGCGAAACTTTCTCCAGTTCTCTCCCTTCTTCTCACATTGGCTCCATCTACTGCACAACTCACACCAATAGCTTCAAACCACAATCACAGAAACCAAATTTCTAATGTTTGTGCTTCTTTGCCAAGCCTTGCGCCTTTCTATGCCTGGCCTATTTGGTTGAAGCTTTGTGGTGGGTTTTCTAGATATATTGCAATGGTTCATTTGGGCATTTGATTTGGATTTGTAGTAGGGTGCTTTCTTGAAATTGAAGTTACTCAGTTTTTTTTTTATTTTTTATCTTGATTTTAGTTTGTTTCGTTTGATCATGAATCAATGATCATGCGATTTTTTTTAATATTCATTTAGGGTTTACAGTGGGAGGTTATGCTATTTTCTAGGTTTGAAGCTATTTTTTTGCTAAATATTTTAAATTATGAAATTAGTTTGGTATTTTTTATTTGACCCCATAACTCGACTTGATCGTTCAGGTTGCGTCGGGTTTGGCCTCCAAGAAAACTTGATTTGAGTCAATTTTTTGTCACCTGATGAGTTTTTGGGTTGAGTCAGAATTGTCCGAACCTAAACTAATTCGACCCATGCCTACGCCTAGTGTTAGTAATTTGTTGACTGCCTGTTTAAGAGTCTGGCTTGATAGGATTCGGGAGGATGAAAGTTCATGTTAAATGCATTGTATCAATGTGTCAAGGGGGTAATTAATATAGTAATTATGTTTTAATCACATCTAAAATTTTATGCAAATGAACATAGTCCACTACTCTGGGATGGTTTTTTTATGACTTTTAAAAAAGGTAAAGGCTCGATATAAATTCCAATAGTTGTCCAATGTTTAAAATTCTCCAAAAAAGGTACCTTTTGATATTTTCTCTTCATGGAATCTAATACCTTTTAGTTAATAGGTTTCACATACAAGGATTTTGCTATTTTCATAATAGGAAATGTTGATGCGTAAAAATAGCACCTACTGTGTTGAGTACATGTGTAGGAGATGCAGAAGGAGATGATCGAAATGCCCTTAGCGAGTAGTCTCAGACGAGATTGAATAACAACTATCAGATGACTTGAGGAAGGGCGGTTTCATATGTCCAGTATTAGTGGGCCGAATTAGGGGGAGAGATCATTGCAGAGGGAGGCTTGTCTTTAAATATTCTCACTTTGTGCACGACATTAGTCACCTCTGACGATCGAGATGGAAGTTTGGGTTTGCATGCTTCAAAGGTTGACTTGTTCTTCACACTGAGTTGAGTCCCCTCGACTTATGGGAAAGTAGGTAAGGACCTGGGAGAACATGAGCATGGGGGTTGAGTTTGATTGGATAAATGAGGGTTTGCTGGTCAGTCGTATCCTAAGATGCAGATATTTCGTCTGACACTTGCGTCTCTAGTAGCGGAATTGTCTCTAACACACCAACCCACCGTAGCCGTATTTCTTCTAACAAGCCAAATTGGCTTCATAAAAGCAAAAACTGTTGGAATATTGTTTCTTAGAGCATCATTTGTATACAAATATTGTATTTGTACATTTATTGACTTATGTAATAAAAGCAAATTGCCCTCTTATCATCATTTGTAATTTGATTACTAATTGTTTATATGAATGATAAAAGTTCTTATGATTAATATCGGATTAATATAGATATGAGACAATATTAATCCATATAAGATTTAATCATTAAACTGTCCCTGGTCGAAGTATTACTGAGACAGGACATCGGTAGTACGATATAGACTAGTATTGCACTTGTACGAGTTATGGAAGCGTAACCGTATGATTCTCATTCATTTAAATATTAGATATTTAAACAAGTGTGATAGGAAAATATTGTTAGCCGTTTATATTGGGAACATATTCACTAGACTCGACCTGCGTGGAATCTCATTGGTAGTTTACCTAAAGTATCTATGAGAGGTCTACTCAGAGTAGGTGTAAGTAATCCTCTGACCTGAGACTTACATGGCCATCTCATATGCCAATCGGTATGCTTTGACACTTGATGTCTGAAGTCCTAACAGGTTTCACATACACTTGTTTTCGGGTACGTCGAGAACTATTTAGGAGTAGGTGTAATGTCAAGACGGGATATGTCACTCCAGGTAAAAGGAGATGATGTCACACAGGATACGACAACAGTGTCTCTAAGGGTTGCAACCGTCGGGATGATATGACTTGGTCATGATCTCCTCGGTAAAGAGAATTATTGTTTCGGGATCCGAAATGTACGTCGTTATTGAGGTAGACACATAAGTAGCCCTAGGCCTCGTACGTGACATCCGACACAGGATTTAATTACATGGAACTACGTCTGACAAAAGGATATATTCATTTACGGATATTTTTGGAGAATTGGGTAGACACGGTGCTTTGCTAGAAGCCAATCATGTATTGTAAATCGGTACAAATGCGGTATGCTTCACGAGCATATACGGATGGTTCGAAAAACCCGATTTACTACCAACATATCCAGAAACCTAATGGATCGATCTCCGAAGACTCACCGATGATGAATTGACTAGAGAGGATGAAATAGAATCAATCTAGGATTGATTTATGGCATTAAAGAGAGAAAGTGATTAGTTTGGTATTAATCAAGGAAATAAACTTCGTAGAGAAAATTGGATTTTTTTACAAATTTATACATGGCATTTTAAACATATTTGATGTGTTAATTTAGTTATTGGATTTCCATATGGGCTTAATGGTGTAAAATGGTTTGGCCCATTTGTTGTATTCTTGTGAATTGGATTTCAAAGAATTATAAAGTCCAAGCCCAAAGCCCATTTCTTTGGTGGTAGGACATGTTTGGCATGAGATTTATTTATAATGGTAATTTTGGAATTTGTCAAAAATTCTAGAGAAGGGCTTATTTGAAATGGTGGAAAACTTGAAAGGTTTTTTGGATGTTTGCCAAGCCAATTGGATAAACACAAATTGACCATCATGTAGACATGCCATGTGTATTATTTGCATAAGAAAAATAATTTCTCTCTCCTTCCTTTACGCCAAAAATGATTCTTGCTTGCTCTCCCTCTATGAAATTTTGTTTTCAAAATTTCATAACAATTCTAGCAAATTGAGGTCAAATTCAAGGTGAAGAGGAGTTCCTCCACATTTGATGTACAACATACATCAAGTTTGAAGAGATTTGATCAAGATTGGTGGAGTTTTAGGTAATTTCTTGGAGTTGTGAAACCCATTTCAAAGCTTAGAGTTTTGTAAGTTTTCTTCCATCATTTACACTTCTATTAGATCCAATTGCATGATCCTAGGCTAACTTTCAATTGGTATCAGAGCCAAATGCAATTAGGGTTGTAGAAAGTGTTTAAAACTTGGGTGTTTTACCATGCATTGACTTGATTAGTGTTTGTATGCAAATTGGAGGCATGGTTGATGTTAATTGAATGTGAATTGATGTTTTGAATAGTCAATTGGATTGTATAAACATAATTCATGCAATGTCATGCCATACTCAAATTTAACAAGTATAATATTTGGGGATTTTCATGCTTAGTGTTCATTTGATGAAATTGATGATTTGGTTAGTGTTAGATGGATGAAATAATCATGGATTGATATTCAATTGGATTGGATTTTCATGAATTGATTTTGTCCATGCCATGACCCAATTATGTCTCTTAGCATGTTATAGTGATTTTCATCCTAAATTGTATTTTGAATGCAATGTATTACTAATTGAGTGAATTATGTAATTTGAAATTGTTTAATTGCTAATTAAACAATTTACACTTCTATTAGATCCAATTCCATGATCTTAGGCTTACTTTCAAAAAGGAGGGAAACCTTTCTCTTTCCTCTGGACTACCGGTTGTTGGCTAGATTCTATTGGGAATGTTCACTTGAGTTATATTGCAGTAAGGCAAAAAACTCAAGGATGCTAGGTTTCTCACCAGCGTAAACCCTTTGACCCTGAAGTCAATAAGTAAATCGATTTAAACGGTGAGAAATGAGAAAAAAAGATAAGGAAATCAACTTACTAGTTGTATGTTTAAGATGACAATGATAGTGAGATTTGTTTAGTGTTGAGAACAAGCTTTATAGGGTGGTCTTTCACAGTTAAGATATCACGTAGATGTAGAAATGGAGGTCGGTGATAGTGAGAATTAAGGCAAATGGTTAACAAGACTTGTCGAAAAATGTAGTGATACACATATTGGCCACACGTATAGTATGCATGCATGAAGTGAGGTTTGCCATGTGCAAAAGTATGCATGAAGTGGTCTGGCCATGTACAATTTGCATGCATGAAGTGGGGTTTGCCATGTGCAAAAGTATGCATGAAGTGGTCTGGCCATGTACAATTTGCATGCATAAAGTGGCAGTCGTGGAGTATCTTAAGATCCTAAGAAATTCCAGTTTATTTGCTTTATTTTAGTGTCAATTTTTTTTTTTAGTTTCGTAGTATATTTGAGAGGCTTTGTCACGATCTAATCATGTAGAGATATTCTCTCCTTATTATTATGATTTCTAGTTCATTTTGCTTTGTATTTAAAGGATATGAAAATGGGTAATGAAAAATTATCCACAAAACAGTCTAGAGTTTGCCAAGTACTCAGAATTGGCTTCTTAAATTTCATTGACTTGTTTTCTTAGTTTGATATTTGTATCAATCTTGTACCAGAGCAACGATCCCATGGCTGAAGATCAATCACAGCCCCAAACGCTCAATTGTCAGATATGGTTCACCAGCAAAGAACGACAATTGACAAAATAATGGAGGATTTGGAACGACTATCCGTCCATATCCAATCCATCTCTTTTTTCGCCAGTCAATAATCCCTTCCCCATAGTCCTCCTCCGGAGACCTCTGGAGTTTCCAACCTGCCTCAGACTTTCCCCTCCAACAATCGGACCCAACCAAATATTGACCCCTCAAAATATGATGGGGAGGAAGACCCCCCAGGGTGGATCATACAGGTTGAACAATATTTTTTGTTCTTTCAAGTGCCTGCACATGAAAAACTAATATTTGCTTCGTTCCATCTAAAAAAGGATACTTTACAACACTTCAAGTGGATGTAACAATCGGATGCACTCATAGACTGGTCGTTGATTGCTCAAGCCCTTGAAACTTGCTTTGGTCCCATCGAGCTTTAAGACTCGAAAGGAAAGCTCGCCAAACTCTGTCAACACACTTCTATCAAGGAGTATCAAAAAGAGTTTGAAAAATTATTCGACTACGTCATTGGGGTACTAGATAAATTCTTACTCCAATGCTTCATATCTAGCCTTAAAGATGAAATTCAGTTATGTCAAGTCCTTTCGACCATCATCACTTATGGACACTATTGCTCTAGCTTGAACTCAAGAGTGTGTGATTGTTGCCCATGTTAAACAAGCTATTGGCCTACGTTCTTCCTCAAAGCCGTCACCAAGAGTTGATACTGAATCTTCTTCCATCAAACGATTGAGCTATGAAGAAAGGAAAGAGTGACGAGAGAAAGGTTTGTGTTACCACTGCAATGACAAGTTTCAACCGGGACATCGATGCAAGTCCTGCACATTATTCCTTATGGATCCCAACGAGGAAGATGATGGAGACACCCTAGATGTGGCCTTCGAGGAAGCGAATGGTGAAATATCCTTCATGCCATGGCTAGTGATCAAACGCCACAAACACTTTAGGTTACAGGTATTATCGCAAACAGCCTATTCTACATCTTAATTGATAATGGCTCTACTCACAACTTCTTAGATTCATAACTATTTATGCATATGGGAATGATTGCTCATACGGGTGAAAGAATGAAGGTGACTGTTGCTAATGATGAGGAAATGCAAAGTATAGGAATATGCAATAATGTGATATTTTCTATCCAGTGGGTACCATTATCATATGACTTTTATCTACTTCCTCTTAGAGGTATGACGCCATCTTCAGGGCATGTTGTCCATGTACTCTTAGGCCAATTAAATTGGATTTATTTGAAATATGGATTGAATTTATTAAAGGAGAAAAATCTAACAATATTGTAGGAGAAAAGCAAGGAAGGACATTCCTTGCCACTTGTGATGTTATTTGCAAACCACGTGAGGCCTCTCTCCTATACTTATATGCTGCTGAATGTAATGTAGGTCCTCTAAAATTAGTCAGTTGCCAAATAAAATACAAGGGATCTTGGAAGTGTATTCAGATATATTCTCTACACCTTCAATGTTGCCTCAAAAGAGAGAATATGACCAGCAAATTCTCACCCAGCCAGGGGCAGTTCTAGTTAATGTACGACCATATCGCTATGCGCAATTTAAAAAAAAAAATGAAACTGAGCGCATAGTCAAGGAGCTTCTCGATTCTGTCCTTATCCGTCCAAGCCAAAGTCCGTATTGATCACCAATTCTCCTTGTTAAAAAGAATGATGGTACTTGGCAGCTATGTTTTGACTATCAAGCATTAAACGGTCAAACCATTAAAGACCAATTTCCCTTCCAATAGTCGATGAACTATTAGATGAGCTCCATGGTGTAACAATTTTTTCAAAATTGGACTTACGCTCATCAGATTCGCGTCGCTTCTGCGGACATTTCAAAGACAGCCTTTCGCACACATGATGGTCATTACGAATTTCTTGTAATGTCATTCGGCCTTACGAATGCCTTGTCTACATTCTAAGCACTAATGAATCAAGTATTCCAGCCATACCTCTGAAAGTTTATTTTGGTATTCTTTGATGATATTTTGGTATAGCAAGATAATACATAAACATGAGGAGCATTTAAAAATTGTACTAGAGACTCTTCGACGTCATTAACTCTATGTCAAGATGTCCAAGTGCACCTTTGCTCAACAGTCTGTTGACCACCTCAGCCATGTAATTTCCCAACACGGCGTGGCAGTTGATCAAGACAAGATTATATGTATTCAAGTTTAGCCACAACCCAACACCGCCCATCAACTTCGTGGGTTTTTGGGACTAGCGGGATATTACCGCAAGTTCATAAAAAACTATGGCATGATTTCAAGCCCTTTCATGGAATTACTACATAAAGGATGCTTTAAGTGGTCAAAAAAGGCAACCTAGACATTTATGGCTCTTAAGGATGCTCTCTCCAACAACTGGTACTAGCACTTCCTTATTTTTCCCTTCCTTTTATTATAGATTGTGATGCTTCCAATGGTGGAATAGGTGCCATACTTATGCAATCCAGTCGTCCAATTGCTTTTCTTAGTCAAGCATTGAAAGGACAATAATTAACATTTTCTATCTATGAAAAAGAACTCTTAGCACTAATCCTTTCGGTGCAAAAATAGAGACTTTTATTTGCTCGGTAGCAAGTTTGTGGTACGCACTAGTCATTTTAGTCTAAAATGCTTATTGAAACAAAAAATTGGCACACCGATACATCAACGATGGTTCTCTAAATTATTAGGATATGATTTCACGGTTGAATATTGTAAAAGATGCACCAATGTTGCAGCAGATGCATTATCTCGTCAACATGAAGTCTTTGCTATCTCAACAATAAATCCTTTATGGTTTAATGATGTTCAAAAAAATCATCAGAAGGATGAATATATTACTTCCAAGATTAAGCAGCTTTCCCAAGATCTTATGAGTGACCTTGATTATTTTTGCACTGGGGCATGCTTTTCTTTAAAAGCAAAATCTATCTTCCTTAAAATTCTTTGGTGTGTAATTCTATTATCAAGGAATTTCACGGTGGACCATTGGAGGGACATTCTGGCATCAAACAACCTTTAGAAGAATCTCTCATGATTTTTTTTAGGAAGGAATGAGCCAGAATATAAAGGACTTTGTTGCATCTTGTGATATTTGCTAAGAATGAAACCATCTAATCAGAAAGCAAGAGGCCTCCTTCAAGCCCTCCCCATTCCGATACAACCCTGACTGATATATCAATGGATTTCATCAATGGGTTGCTGAAATCTCATGGCACAGACGTCATCTTTGTTGTATTAGATCGCTTTACCAAGTTTGTCCACTTTATGGCATTGTCTCATCCTTATACAGCTCCAATGATGGCTAAAGTTTTCTTTGACAATATATTCAAATTGCATGAGATGCCTTGCTCCCTTGTCAGTGATTGTGATAATATTTTTCTCTCATCATTTTGGCAAGAGTTGTTCACACTCCAAGGCACTACTCTCAACCAAAAGTCTGCCTATCATCCTCAATCGGACGACCAACTAGAGATAACGAACAGATGCGTTGAGAATTACTTGCGAGGTTTTTCAAGTGATCAACTTTAAGATTAGAGTTTGCGGTTGACTCTAGCTAAGTGTGGCACAACACCAATTACCACTCATCAACTGGTGTCACGTCGTTCATGGCCCTCTACGATATTCCTCCACCTCGACTCACCTCCTATCATGGTGGCATTCGTTCGTTGGACAACCAAGATGTTAGACGATTTGTGCCCCAGAGTATCACATTATGAATATACGCGGTATATTTGGAATATAAGCGGTATGTTCGAAATAAAGAAAATTGTATGTATTTATCATTGTAATTGGATTACGTTATGATAAATGTCCATATGATGTGAATATGAATGATTTG
>JANLJB010001521.1:45425-91575 GCA_026212285.1 Bursera cuneata | reverse complement strand
ATATTATAAAACCACTTCAAAATTCGTATTTAAGATGATATAGAAATCTCTTTTAAATTATAAAAGAATTATTTAAAATTAAAGTAATTTTATTAGTTGAATGATTGTATTATATAATTTATTATAACTAAACTTTATTTATTAAATAATATCTCGTTATATTGTACAAACTTTGTTATATGATATGGTTGATAAGTGTATGTATTTTGAGGAATTATAAGAAATAGTCAAGTTAAAGGGGTTGAAATGAGAAATAGCCACACTTTAGAAATATATATATATAATTCACCTAGCCAACCTCATATGTAATGAGCAAAGTGCCCTCAAATTGAATCCATCTCATTCAAAAAGAAATCCCTAATTTTCCAAATGGGTTTCTCACTTTTCTTTAACAAGTCACTCCCGATTCTCTCTTCAGCAACAACACATTCTTGATTCTCTCTTCAAACAAAGAACCCAGAGAAATGAGGTGTTGGTTTGTAGTAAATAAATTTTAATAGGTGTTCATTGTAGAATAGGATTGGTGAATGTGTTGCAACTGAATCGATATTTTTGTTGATAGGTGAATGGTCGCCCGAGTGGAGATTGGGATCGTGGGTTGGGTTTGACTGGGACCATGGCTTGGCTTGTGCTTAATTATCAAAATTTGGCTAATTGGAGAAGTAAACATGATTCTCTAACTTTCACTTGCTTTTATTTGATTCATTTACTTTATATCCATCTAAACACATGCACGTTATATTATACACAACAAATACAATGTTAAAACAGATTTTGTATGTTTTAGAAGACNAAAAATGGGATAATTTTGGCCTCACATGGTCCCCGATCAAGCCCAACCCGATGATCCACGGTCTCGGTCAAGCCCACCAGCACGATCCTGGTCTCCACGTCAAGCCCACCAACACGATCCTGGTCTCCACCTTGTCAACCATTCATCGATCGATCAACACTCATTCACTTCAACAACACCACCAATTCAGTTACAATACACTCACCGATCTCATTCCACAATCAACACCTATAACATTCATTCACTATAAACCAACACCCATTCAATCCACAACCAAACTAACACCCATTCCCATTCAACAACCGAACGATAACACAAATAAAAAAACCCAAACAATGTCAAGAAAGAAAACTCGCTGCCAATGTCTACATCACCATGGGGTTTCGTTCTCACTTCTCTCAGTTTGTGGCTTTAAGAGAGAATTGGGAGTGAGTTGTTGAAGAGAAGTGAGAAGCTAATTTGAGAAATTAGGGATTTCTGTTTTTAAATGAAAGGGATTCAATTTAAGAGCAATTTGACTATTACATATGATATTGGGTAGATGAATTATATATTTTTTAAACTTGACTATTTCTACCCCTATCCAGCTATTTCCCCATGAATTTTTAAAATAAAAGCGACTCCTCATTGATTTATGATAGCCCAAAAACGGAGCGGATTGCCAACAAATAGAAGTCTTACTCGCTGCCTTTATGTACTCACCGCAGCTTCCTCTGGCGCGTACGCGCGTGCTATATCCACCAGAGATGGACAAGCCTAAAGCGGAGGCGGGAGGTCTGGAGGATTCCCTTCTCCAACTTCTCCACGATCACCACCAATCCTCCGTGAAACTCCGCCAGCAAACAGGTCAGTTCTCTTTTTCTCTTTTTCAATTCAAAGTTTTTCAAGTTTTGATTTTGTCGAGTGTCGATGAAAACAGAAATAGCGAAGAAAGAATCGATAAAAAATGCGAGAAGGGTATCTGATATATTGATGGATGCAATGAATGGAGGGGTGCAAGAGTGTTATTTGAATGAGAAAAGAATCGAGCGTGAAATTCGAGCTTTAGCTGCCACGATTGCTCGCTTTATGAAACAGACTGATCACTGGCTTGCTACTACTAATGCTATTAACACTGCTATGAAGGTTCTATTTTTTATTATTCTTCTGAAAATTTTAAATTAAAAGAGTTCAATTTTGAGATTTATAGTGTGTTCAATCGTGCTTTAGGCATTTTTAAAAGCGTTTTCAAGTTGGCAAAGTTGATTTTGTACCAAATAGATGTAAATAGTCATTGAAGGGCATTTGATTGGTGGATTTGTGGAAGACACATTTAAATAGTTAAAAACAAAAAAGGACTTGCACTCGAGAGGAAGAAATGTAAGTTAGCTGATAATGGAATTCAAAGAGGGATGCAGCTGTTTCATGAATTTATGATGGTCTTTTAGTGTAGTTGTTTAGTTTTCTTATCATGTATTTGAAGGGGATAATCTAGGAAAAATGGTAGTGATAAAATCATTGATTCATCTCAGCTTGGATATGTTGTTGTTATGTCTTCAAGTCCTTGTTCTCTGTTTCTCTTCTGACATGATTAGCTATGGGGTTTGTGTTGTAGGAAATTGGAGACTTCGAGAACTGGATGAAGACAATGGATTTTGATTGTAAAAGCATCAATACTGCAATCTGCAATATATACCAAGAATGATCTCTCAGCCCATCTTNTTAAATTATCCAAACTGATTCCTTTTTCGCACAGAAAGCCAACTACCTATTAACAACTTTGTATGCAACACAAGCCATCGCGCCATTGTTCAGTAACTTGTAAGTCCTGGCCCAGAAGAACACTTTACTGGCTTATTAAACTTACATTATTTTGTTTGCATCTCATTTTAAAGCTTGCGCATATATTGAGATGTTTGTAGTTTGAAGCAATGTTTTTATTGGGTATTGCTTCCTTTTTTTTTGGTCTTGTTGTTGCAATAAACGAATCCTTCTCTTGAAATTCACGTATGGATAACACTGTATGGACATATTTGGCGAGCAATCAATGCAATTTCCTTGTTGCATTGCAGTNAGCAATTATAGCTTGTAAAGATTTGCTCGATCTCCTTCTGGGAAGTAATGTCTGAGGCTTCAACTTTTCTGCAAGTTTCTTTCTACAGATTGCCATGAACAAACGGTCTAATGAGATTTCAGTGACAAAAGGAGATCTATGTGGGAATTATTGCAGGTTGCTAGTTTCATCGAAGAAGGAAGTGTTCTAAAACCATTACCTAAATCTCTTTGCAGTTATGGTTTCAGACCTTGACCTCATTTACCAATCTGGTCATTGAGCATTGTGTAACTCAAATTGCTGATTACGTACAGTGAAAAAAAAGAAATTCCACTTAATATTGCACACACTATGAAATTCAATTATGTTATAAAAAATTCATCGAAAAAAATCATAGAAGTAACAAAAGAAAAGTAAAGAAAACAAAATTGAATGTTTCTGTTACTTTTCTATCCATATGCAGAAATAGATTTGATGAACTTCCTCAGAAAGTTGCTTAACATCACATTTACAGAAACATGTAGCTGAAACTCAATATAAAAACATACGACAAGCCTTTTGCATTAGTTTCAACGGCGTTTGTACAAACAAGGTTTTAACTCAGGCCATTCAATTTCCTTGCTCTGTGACTGCGAGTTCTGCTTCTCCTACAGAGGAAAGAATGCAGAACGACAATGCGTATCAAAATTAGAAAATTATTTGACAGTCACTGATCAGATAAATTGGAAATCATATGATGACAGGATCATTCTACGATTACAATGAGCTACTAACCTTTTTCTGGAAATATAACAAAATAAACATCTTGTTGGAGAAGTCCTGTACATAATGTGTATCAGTCAGCATTGGAAAATGATCAATTATAGAGGCAAATAAGAGGAAAATAAATTGACCTTTAACACAGAGGAAAACCCTAGATCACAAACTGCCTTTGAAAACTTTTTGGGGTCTGCTCCTCCAGTATTAGGATCAAATCGGCTCTTTACCTCTGCTATTAAAAGCCAGCCACTATGAAGAACCATCATCAATGAATTACAAATTAAAACCAGATTAACACGAGGTAAGTTAAACAATGAAAATGAGCTAAAAACCTTGACTTAAGAACTCTATGTGCTTCGTGAAGGTAACTATGGAAGTTAGTCCCCATCAATGAAAGGCAGAAGACAGCAACATCTACAGATGACGAGTCAAGGGGTGTCTGCCGGTAAGTGAAAAACAAAGAATTACTAACTTATGACATCTCATAAATTGTATGTAAACACTCTTGGAAAAAAATAATAATAATAATCTAAAGCATATCTTTTAATCTCAATTTCAACCTTTCTTAAACTGATGTGGTAAGCTTCATAATTTATATTGCAGTTGAGCACTTAACATTCTAGTTTTCACATGTATCTGCAGTCACTAAATTGATGCGATAACAGTAGCAGAGCACATATAAAATGACAAAAACAGTGCTTTAAAGAATACACAGGTGCACATCCACATTACAACTATATATTTATTATCTTAACTACAGACTCCTCATGGTTTAAAGTCCTAGATAACATAATCATAGCTATTATGAAAACTCTAAAAGGGAAAAGAGAAAAGGACTTACATTTGACATATCACAAGCAATTACTGAAGGATCATTTGAGACCAGATCAAAAGAAAAAACTTTATTCTTCACATTTTTTGCAAGGCGTGCATCCCCTGAGAGACAGTACAGTAGGATAACTTTGACAGAGCAACCAAACAAGCATACCAGTAATTACTAGAGAGTTAACCATAAGTAAGAATGGTAATTATCCATTTCACTTTACCAGCATTTTATTTGCTTCAGTAAAAACTTACCACAGCCAAAATCGGCCACAACTAAAGATGGGCTGTGATTCTTCAACCATTCTATGATTATATTAACTGGCAGCTCAGGCCAATGCAACATTTGCTCTTGATATCCTGAATGATACTGGCGGGTAAGTAAGAAATAAGTCAACAAACTGTTTCTCCAAAGATAATCGTTATCCAATAGTACTACCAGTTATTTGATACTGTTTTTTTGGTGGACTAAATAAAAATAAGAAAAAGGAAAGGCATTTATATATGGCGAAATTTCAGAAGGCAGCATATTACTGCATAAAACAAATGCTAGCATAGCTTACTTATTTGCTCTTTTTATCAGTTGCTGACAATTTCTCATGCCAAGTGTCCATATTTGTGAGAATGTACAATGTACAAAACATACTAAGAATATAAGATACTTGACATTTACTTACATAAAGACTAGACACATGACATGAAAAGAAGTAGTAAATGTTAGAGACAATGAGTAAGCAAATATTGCTAGCATTTATTTACTGCACCACATATAATAATAATTAAAAAAAAAAAAACACAGTCAGAGGTGAAAAGACATAGAGATAGCAGGGAATGTTGATAAACTGGATGAATATTTTAGGTTCGGTATAGAGTCCTGAAAGTTGAGCTAATAGGCCTGAACTCAAAGACATTAAATACTTTCATAGTAGGGTAACACAACAATTACGTCTGCCAAATCAAAGGCTTTCAAGAATGTCTCTTCTCTCAGTCCTTTTTTTTGAGAAAATAATAATAATAATGAGGATCTTTTAGCAGGTCTAATAAAAATCAACCTAAAAAGGAAATATNCCTTTCCATGCATGTCAGAAACAGATTAAACTAGAAAATTTTGAAAGTGCAACTATTTTTGACTTTTCTATCTTAAAATGTGAAAATTATTTGCAATTGTATCCTAATTCAGTAATCACCCTAACATGTTAAAAATCCCTAACATGTTAAAATCCCTAACAAAAAGCCAACTAAAATCAATATTTATCAAAAATTATGCAGAGATTAAAAGCTCATTTATTTTGGATGCAAGAAGCAGGTAGGTGTAATTTGTTTCAAATTCCAATTAAGGGATGCCTAATAATATTATAAGGAAAGGATTTTGAAGTTCGAGATGTTAATTGCTACATGAGAGAATATGTAGNGGACTACATAATTTTAGAGTAATTAACATCAATGTTGCATGAGTACTGGCATATTCGAATGTTACCTCTAAATATTCTCAGCAAGCATTAGAAGTACACTCATTTAACCTAAAGGTTCTTGTAACCATTCTCTCTACCAAATCTCATCTAACTGAACATGATAACACTGATTATATAGAGTTGCTGGAAAAAAATTTAAATAAGAAAATCTTACCATATCAAACAATGCTGGATTTTCACTGAAATAGTTTAGTGCATCTTCTCCACTGACAGAAAGAAACAACAAGAACCCAATTGGAAAGATATCATAAAATCTACCNAATACTAACAATACAAAGCTTAACAAGCATGATAATTGATAGCTAGACGCTAAGACAAGATTAGAAAAACCCCATTAGTAAAACAAGTTATCAGAGAAGAGTATAAAAAAATTACGTGCAAGTGTAAAGCTTCTCGTTAAGCATCCTGAAATGGCCCCCAGATAACCTGGCTCGCATCTGCATATTCACAAAACAAGAAAAAAATTTTATTATAAAATTTCCCAAATACTATTGTATAAAGACATTGGAGACGGAGCTCTGACCTTGTCGAGGAAGCTGGAGGAGTTGGGTCGTTTTGCAGAAGCAGAAGAAGAAGTTTGAAAAGTTTGAAGCTCATGGCTCTCAGCCGTCTCTTTCTTCTGCTTTTTGATTGTTTTAGATTGAACAGATTGTTGATTTCGGGCGGGATTGCCGCGCCTTGCCCTTTTGCGTTTTCTGTTTCGTTGCTCTTTCATGGCTTTCTTTCTTCGTTTCTGCGGCAGCAAGGCCGAAACCACTTCTCTTCCACTTCAATAGAYGTGAAGCAGCTCCAAGAASCCGCTCTGTTTCTTTGTATTATTAAGGGCCGGGCCTCTCCGTTTGGACTATTTGGGGCCCCAAAAAGCAGTTACCAATTTGGACTGATGCACATTGGGCCGCTTCGATTATTTAACGAAACTCATTTAAAGGCTAAATTTTTTGGAGGATTTACGGAAATAACCAAATTTAAGGGGTCTTTTTGGCAAATAGCATGTCTCATTTTTTATGATATTCCTATCCAACCTCATACCTTGACCAAACTACTACTGCATCTTGTTTTTAACCTATATTTATTTTATTTTATTCTCCTTCATGCTCTCGCTCTCTCATTCTTTAAAGTTTGTTTAAATCATGAATAAGTTCAAAAAAAAAAAAAAGCTTGAAAACTTCTTAAAATTGTGTATGATAGATTATTTTGGTAAGATCTATGAAAAAAATAAGGTTTAATATGAGTTCCTTTATAATTGGGTTTTAAAAACTAGTTTTGCATCTTCTGATTCGTTAGCTCGTTCAAGTCAATAGGCTAACCAACTGACTTAAAGTGAGCAAACTAGCTTAGGTCTGTAAAAGTATAATGAGTAAAAGTTGGCCAACCCATTAGCCTATTATAAGTAAAAATTGGCCTAGTCGTTGGCTCGTCAAAATGTGTTTCAATATAATAAAGTATTTTAGTCCAAAATGATGAACTTAGTTAGAAAAATCTAAGAAATTATGAGACTTGTTATTTAAAAAAAAAAAAAAAACCTCCTAAAATTTGGTTATTTCTCCTAAATTTCTAAATTTATTGCTTTAAAAAAAAAATGGAAGGATACCATCTCATTATATAACCAAATACTAACTTACCAAAGATGCTTCTGAAGTTGGACAAATGAGCAGTCATAAGGATAAGATGACCTCTGCTCTTGATATGTGTGAATTCTATACATTACATCCCTTCCGTGTAAGGATATTACACCACCCATTATAATCCTTCATCGGATACATTACAAGGTCTTAGGATAAATTTCGATACATGAAATGTAACAGCCCGTAACTCTTATATTGAATAAATCTAAATGTTTTGGAGCCATTGGGTTGCTGGGATTCTAGAGCAAATAATTCTTTTTCATCCTTAATTTTATCATTATGAAACGCTTCTATTAATGCTAATACCCAGTTAGTAGGCTAATGAGACACACAATTAGCTACCAATTAAGCGCTTCTCTTATCTTCCTTCGCCATCTCATCCCTGTATAAAGTTGCATTGCATGCCAACCGGTGCAGACACAGAACACTACCATACCATCTCTTTGTTTTGTTGCAACACTCTTTTCACTAAAAGAATGACAAACACGATAGAGAATGCCATTGCCAAGACACGGACACCTGTGTTTGGAAAGGCTGCTGAGGAGATGACTAATGAGAAAGCTCAAGAGTAGAAGAAAATAGAAGGGAAAGAATCTGGGAGCGACGCACCAAAGGAGGAGGTAGCAGTAGAGATTGAACCCAAAACTGGGGTTTCTTTTCCTGTTAAGCTGGATGATGGGAAGCAACTGTATTGTGTTGGTTTGAGGAAGAAGTCCCTGCTTGGCCTGGCCATCAAGATTTACGGATTTGGTAATGTTTTTCCATCAAATTTCAGTTAGTTAGGTCATAAAACCTTCTATACTATCATAATGATCGATTAGTTGAAGAACTTAACCAATGTCATTATTCAATTCGCAGATATATGTAGACAATGAGAAACTGAAAGATCTTCTAAAGTCAAAGAATGTGGAAATGACAGTGAGAATGATAATTGTATTTTCTAGCCTTACGATGAGCATGGTAAGAAATAATTTTGACGAAGGTCTTGGAACAACCACTGAAAAGCTCACTGGTGGGAAGAAGAATGAGTAGCTGGTGAACAAGTAACTATAAGAGTCCTTTCCTTGCCACTAAAACTGAATATTATTAGTTACCTATGAGTGAGATTTTACCAAAAATTTTGACTCTCCTTTGTTGATGATGGGGTCATGGGTCTAGCATCAGATAACATCAAACTAAGACCTGGTTCTGTAATTGAGGTTTCCCAACTTCCAGGATACATTCTTCATGCCAACGGTGAGATACAAAAATGAATAAAATTTTGAAGGTTGTTATGCATACACTGAATACAGAAACTAAACAGGGTGCAGTCAAGGATGAGGTCCTGGGCCAGGTTGATAGTGAAAGACTCTGCAGGGCTTTCATGTGGTTGTATCTGGGAGATGATGCCTTTGACAAAGATACCAAAGAGAAATTTGGAATGTCGCTACTTTCTCAGTTCTAATCACATACTGAAACAGTTCCTAGGATTTAAGGGAAAAAGGTCTTAGTCTACTTCCAAGTGACCGAGCAATTGCTCAATAAGAAGGATTGCAATGTGCATGTGACAGCTTTCTGTTATAAAATTCAAGTATCATCAATTCCCATTCTTCTTTTTGTGTGTGTGTGTGTGTCCGCATACATGCATTATGCATTTAAAGATATAACTTTTCTAATTCAGGAGTAAGAGATTCCTTTAATATCAAATGGCTACTTCATTCAACAAAACTTTGATACAGAACAATGAGACATTCCTCACTATCACAGAGAAGCGACGCTGATAATATCATGTTGCTCAACCCCATGACATTTTGAATGATGTTTTTAGCTACTACATACAGCTATAGCTTAAATACCAAATCATAGGTGATACATGGACAAGCAAGAGAAAAAGTATTTCTAATTTGCATGGTTCAATCGTTGATCCAGAAAATTTCTACAATAAGATTTAATAGGTCACTAGACTAGTTCCCTATCCACTATATTGCTATTTATTAAAATAATTTTATTGGAATATAGGAGGAATTCTCTAGATGGGTAGAAAGAGTAAGGTAAGTACGACCTTAAATATTTTGTTTATGTACTACATCCAAAGCATTCAAATTGGATCAATGAAACGTTTTTCAGTCATTCATTAAATAATAAATCACTACAAGTGACAGAAATACACGATTTAAATAACGAAAATTTTAATATTTAAAAATTGTATCTAAAATGACTAAAAAAGAGGAAACAAGATCAGCTATAATTTAATCATTATGAGCAAATCCAAAATCTTTGTAGACATAGTCAATCATTAGTTCCCAACCATGGGGCGGAAGAAAAGACTTACGGAGCCAGGGTCCCTCATGTATACTTGCCCCAGTTCCGTCATGTTTATTGCACGTTAAACAAGAAAGCTTATACAAATTACAAAGAAACCTCTATTTAATCCATGTATAAGATCAGTGTGAGCCATAAAGAACCCTCCGAGGATCCAGCCCCCCACTGCAATAGCTTGACAACACAGTAGAGAGCTCTTGACAGCCCTTCCACTCTTCAAAGCGTTGCAAGCGGATTGGGGTTTCAACTGCAGCAGAATCCACACATACCATAGTTTTGTAATCCGCATCCCCCAAATCTGGCAGAGCTTTGGCCTTTCTGTTCCAAGGGTTCCATACAACTGCATAGTGAGAAATTTTCAAAATTTATAAAAGACAAAGTATGAGTAAACAGGAACATAAGAAAAGATTTTGAATACATTGAAGACTAATCAGATAGAAGACTACAAATAAATTTGAAAACCTGAATCTCGCATGCCAGCTTTCCGCAGTTCAAAGGTTCTCTTCTTCTCATGGTCTATAATGGCAATCTTTGCTGGGGTGCTTAAATACACTCTGTCAATCTAAGGGGGGAAAAAAAAAGCTCCTGAGAAATTTGAGTCTGAAAATTCAAAAACCGTTCAATGAGCCTGATTTATGTATTTTATAAAAATTCATTATTTGACAATATTATGACATATTTGACCTTGATACAAACTACAGAATAATATAATAATGGATCTCGATGCAAGGGTTGGCATATATAGGAAAAGAACTGCTCCAATCAACATGAAGTTAAAGTGACGAGAAAAGTCAGATACCAAATGTAGTTTATTGGTAACCTTAAGGTCATAAGTTTAGTTATATTTTCCCACTAACTATAAATTCACACATAGATCACAAAGAAGATGAGTAGTACCTCGCCATCAAAGGTTATTGCATCTGCCTGCTCTGTAAACCTTTTTCCATGCATCAGATAATCAAAGTAATCAAGTGTCTCCAAGCCCTCGATACGCACTTCACTGCAAATTAAACAGCATCATGCACCCCTCTGAAAAGGAGAAGAATGAAATATTCTCCAAACTCAGCTATAACAAGAAATATGCAATTACGGACTCAACATAAGATTAGAGAAACTATAGCTATGAAAAACTCATACAAGTCTTTGGCATCACAGGCGGAATAAGAAAATAGTAAGAAACATCCAATCCTCACCATAGTAAACAAAAACAGTAGCTTTTTAAAATTATTGGGAAAACCTGACATCTGAGACAGATAAATAGTTACGCAATGAGAATCTAAAGGAGAAAGCCTTCCTATCCACATTTTGCACACGAGGGATGAAAGTCAGCTTGCCAGCACTGAGAGAAATACGAAGACGCAACTCAAAGCTGCAAAACCACCAGGAAAAGACTCGAAGGTTAATAAGTGGTCAAAGGTTAATAAGTGGTAATAGTATTCTATATTTTTTTTTCTGATACAGATCACAAATTCTTGAACATACGCATGCGGCCAGGTCTTTAGATCCTCTTCTGAGGACTTCAACATCAGATCAACTGTTGACTGATAGTCAGGTGTAGGCAAAGACGGATCATTGTCCAATGACCACATTCTGTTCCTTGCAAATCCATGTTGCTCCGGTGAACCAAGCTTTCCAAACTGCATAGGCATGATACATTAGAAAGCATAGTCTCAACAGTTCTTATGGCTATTCACATACTATTTTGTTCACTAGTATTATACCTGCGGGAAACAGACAAGTATACCTCCCCTTATTGCTTTAGGTGGTTTCCAGAAAGCCTGCAGAACAGAGGAAGCCACTATGTTTAGTTGAAATATAAAAAGGAAGTTCTCTGGAACCATTACTTTAGCAATTACAGAAAATTTCTACTTAAGGAGAGAAATAAATGTGTCCTTTGAAGTATCGTAAAGTATAACGGATAAAACAGGTCTCAATTGTCCATGCTGCAAGAAAGTAATGATAAATATGTATAAATGTAGGAACCAAAAATAATTTGACTAGATTAAGCATCTAAGCTGTATTTTTTGTTTCTCACTGTCATACATTAAGGAAGACACAACATGACTAAGATTATTCATTTGCTTCTGTTTGCTCTCATATTGGAAAATTACTTGACTTTCACTCTTGTTTGCTCTCATATTGTTGAAAGAGTGTGCTTCATAACCTAGCCGTAGTTGAGCTGGTTTTCTAATTTCATAAATTTTGAACCAAAAAAATGCATAAAAAGGTAAATATATATGAGCTGCCAACATTAAAATCAACAATTCCTCAAATGTTGAGTTATCAATAAAGAAAGATGAACAGAAAGATATCCCAAAACTCCAAACAGCTAAGATTTTTGCATTAGCCTAAAATAGGACCATGGTTTAAAAATTTAACCAATTTGTTTCATACATAAAATTTAAACTCCTTAAATATACATAACAAGCGAATTTTTACCTTGCTGCTCATGAAAAGCAGTTCTTCTCTTCGTTCATTCTTCCAGGAAACAACCTGCCCGCCATATAAAAGCACCTGAGACCATTTAAGGCAAACAGTTAGTTAGCAAACAAAGTAGGTTTGCACTTCACATCAATTCAATGGAAATGGCCAACTTTGAAGGACAAAGAAAAAAGATATTACCATATTGCAGAATAAAAGACGTGTCCAAACATTTCAGTAAACAACTTAAGTTCTTGACTATTCAATTATTTTCTAAAGTGTAACTTTACCCTTTATATCGGACAGAATTTTTTTCCGGAGGTCTGACAGCATATATCTAACGCCAAAATAATAATAATTCTTATTAAGCCTTCTTTTACCATCTCCAGTTCTCCGATCGTTTCATAAACGCTTCAAAATTTCATCTTCAAGTTCTTTAATTTACCACAAAGGATGCTCCTTTTTCCCTGTCATAAACTCAATAAACTTCTCTTTTAACCATCAATTTTCACTGTGTTTCATTTGAAAAACTTCTTTATTCCTTTTTAAACGCTGAGAGTACCATATTACAAACTTCTTTGAAGAATCTATTCACACTAAATCATAGAAACACTTCGTCGAAATTCAAACTTCGTATCATTCATTAAACCCAAAAAAAAAAAAAAAAAAAACAGACCTCGGCAGAGGACCCAGTTTTCTCAGTCAGGAAAATTCTGGCCAGTCCATCTTTACCATAAACTATATTCCACGGCATCGCTCTTGGCCTTAACGTTGCTCTTATTCTGCTTACAAATGGGTTCACTTTCCCCTTTCTCCCCTCCAGCTGCACATGACAACCAACCCACAACTACAACAAGTTAAACAACAACAAAAACTGCAAAAAATAATCAAACAAACACTTAACACATAAACACAGGTATAAGGGAAGAAGAAAAATCACATCAAAATTGGCCCTTTTGACAACGATGAAGCACCCACAAAAAAAGTTGCTAACAAAGTAAAACAAGAGCAAACAAAAGATGAACAAAAACGTTTGTTGGTAATATTGTTTTTCTCACACAAAGGATAATAATATAATAATTTTCTCAAATATTGTTATCGGCTTCGAGTTTGAAGAACCCACCACCAACTGTAGTGAGAAGTGATGTTATATAGATACACAATAGTAGATATAATAAGCGAGAGAAAAGTAGAGATGAGTCATGGGACCTGACTCCGTCATGCAGAGAAGGGAAGAGAATAGAAGGATATCCAATGAAAGCCACCAACTCAACTCTAGTTCTTCTTCATTAGTTCATTGGATTCTCTTCGCTGCATTCTCTTTCATTTTCATCAATTCCTCCTCTGTGTTTGCTCCGACTTCCTTTCTGTGGTCCCTTGATTGAGCCATCTCTATCATGTTTCTTTACAAAAAATCACAACCGTTGAAACCAAGTGACTGTGATCTCTTGACTGAGATTGAGTTTGATTTGTTGTTTATGTTGACGTGCCAAGAGACGAATGCTGTTGTACCATGCTGGGATGGTAAGTGACTACACTTGATTGTAACCTTCCAAGTTGACGGACGGATGAGGCATTTTAGAAAATTAAAAATTTTTTTTTATTATTATTTTTTTTTTTAAGGAACACTTTTTATCAGCGGCCATCATTTATTGAACACTCGCTTCGTTTTTTTTTTTTGGTCTTTCAAATATGCATGGTTCGGAATATCTTTTGTCTACATACTCAGATGTGGAAAAATCCAAAGCACCATTCGTTGCTTCCTATATTACATGATGATGAAGTGTTACGAGCCTAGAATAATCTGCCTGTAAAATGCTGTGAGGATTTTTTTTTTTCTAAGAATCACTTCACAAACACATTTTCTATGCTAATAATCATGTCTTATCCGTAACAGTATCTCAGTAGCAAATGCACTCACAGTAAGAATTCAATAATTCACTTGTGCTGTGTTGTGATGCTGAACTAAAACATTAACAATGATTTGTGCAAGTGTTAAAAGCAGAGCATTGATGTGGCTAGATTACAAGATAGATGGGTAGGCTACGTACAACACCACGACTTGCTTTTTGTTAAATCAATTGAAGAAACAAAACATAGCAGCAAGAACCATTATCCATCCATGTACTCTCGGTTCTCTAACTTGTAATGCAAATGTAGAATGAGTGAAAAGATATTGAAACTGAAGCATTAGGGTGGGGATTGGGTTGTATAGGCTATTAGTAATGGTAGCTTCGAGAATAAATTTGTGGTGACAAAAAGAGCCCAAATTCACTGAGATTACCCCTTCATCTTCATGCATGGCTGTAATCATCTAAAGTCAGTAGTGCGCCATCAAATTCTTTCCACCCATTTTCTCCTCTTGTCGTCTTCACCAGATTTTCCCACTTTAGTTGAGTGAAGATTAGATATAAGTTAACGTGATTGAAATTCTATTCCATGTATTACGTTTAATTAGAAGGATAAACCCTCTTTTTCTTTGCCACCTGTGTAAGTTCTCTCTTTACAAAAAAAAAATGTCAAAGAAATTCTTTTGCTATCAATGTCTTTAAATTTGTTTATGTAAGTCAAAGAAGTATAATAGTAACATCAAAAGAATTATTATTATTATATATTTTTTTGGTTGTACAACTTGGATTTTATAGGCCGCTCTGGGATGTGTAGTAGTTGAGATGTAGGCATTGTTGAGAAAAACTGAGAATAAGTGCTGGGTTACTTTACATGAAAAGGAATTCCACACAAAAATATCTACGTGTGAGATATATGCGTGTGCCAGAGAGTCGATGTGTACCAGTATAGAATAAGAGAAAAATAAGCAAAGAGAAAGTGCCAGTTGGAATGCAATAAGATATTAATACCTGTGCAAAGTGGGGGCCTTTCAAAATGTTAAACTATAGGGTTTCAGATGCCGCATTAGCCACAAGGATCAAAGAGGAATCGTTGTGTCGCTTTCTTGACAAATTTGGGATAATGAGGAAGAGACAGGTATGCAAAATCACCATTCTACTGCGTCTATGCTTCTACTTTTAAAAGCATGACATGGGGAGGAGCAACTGCATGACATGGAAATTGATATCTTGCTAATATGCTAAAAATATAGTTTTCAGATGTTAGGTAAATGTAAGAAGAAAAAGAAAGAGACTCGATAAGGGTTGAACATACAAGAAAAGAGAAAAAAAGAGAGAGAGAAATCATTGTAAAAATGGACCTAATTTAAGGAGTCCGTTTGAAAACTACCTCAAGACTAAAATTTAGAGACAATGATCTTGTCCAACAATAATGCTCAACAATTGATAATCGAAATGAGTTTTTTGGTTATCGTTCTCTAATACTTAATGATCGATGCATCAAAAAAATCTAAACGAAAAGGAAATTTATCAGTTTGTTAGACAAATTATAGAGTTTAAGTTTTTAAATGATGCTCCATAATTTAGGTAATTTTTTAAATTTCTTAAAAGAAAAGAAAATAAAATAAAAGAAAGAAAAATGTTTGATAGAATTGAAGTATTATTGATCAAGCACAAGTAGTTATCCAGAGTCTGTAATCCGAATTAAGCTGTCCTTTCTCCTAATTCAAAAGATTAATTTTGCACTTGTAGCATTACATTGGTTTGTAATTTCTATGACGTATTTAGTCATCTACCAAAAAAAAAAAAGGTTTTGTCCTGCTATCTTAGAGTCAATTAGAACGCCTGGAACGCAGCCAAGCCCAGTCCAGCACTACAAACAAAATGTCTTGTCACAACTTAAATGACAGTGTAAACAAAGGAGAAATATGTGGATGATGTCTTTTAACGTTAGTAACTAGACAACCCAATTATGAACCGTTCTTGAAACATACAAGTACCAAAAACTAGGTGCTCAGATAGCCCAGTATTCAGTCCATAAAGTGGGGGAGAAGGTATAACTAAAAGGGCCACCAGAACAATCTGCAGGACGTCGCAATCAAAATACGTGGATCTATAGTCACTTACATAAACCATCCAATGACCTCTGGTATAACTTGGTATTTTACCAAAGCTGCATAATGTGTTTTCTACTAATGATCGACAAAATAGCAGGGTGCGCAACATTCTAGAAGCCTGTTGGGAGTCGTCAGCAAACCTTTACTTTCATATCTGAAAATCAATGCACAAACACCACTGCAAGTGAAGAATAAAGTTCTTTGGAATACCACCTAAGGAATTTTGATATTCCTCTATTTTAAATTTTAATGGTCCACGGGTGTGGTAAGAATGGGCTGGCAAAATAACCAACTAAATTTTCTCATCGTGACGATGGAAAATAAACCGAAAGCTGGACCATCCAACAAGGACATAAGGAGGAGGACCATATGGGTTTGGAGAAAATGACAGCAATTGCCTAGGGGATTATAACTGGAATCAATGTAGATTCATTCTTATAGGCAAGGCATCTGAAATAGGCTTTCCTGCTAACTTCTATTTTATACTGCAAGTTGAATAAACAGGGGTTCTCTGTATGGCAAATATAAAGAAACCTTCAAAATCTTCCAAAAATGATTGCCAGAATTTATATGCTGCCTCATGTTTGATAAATCTTCTTATGTTACGTACCTTATTTTAAAACTTTACTCCACTGTCCAACCATTTGAGTTTTTATAAGATCGGAAGCTGACCTCACCTACCAGCTATTATTAATAGATATGAGTGGACCTTTAATATGTTAAATTTTCATTCAAGCCACCATCCAAATGGACACCAGGGAGGATTGCCTGCTCTTTATTCTTTCAAATTCAAGAATCAGACAATCTTAAAAATTATGATGAAGCTCCAGTTTCCGTTAGTAAAGAACACAAAAGATTTTTCTTAGTGATATCTCATAAAGGCCAGCATGAGAAAGCGACTGATTTTGTTGACAGCCAGGTTTAAGACTCCAAACTCTTAACTCAAAACCATAAAATTTCTTCTGCATCATGAAATCGAAGTTCTGTATCAGGAGCATAACCCTTCTCTCTCATTTTCACCTCCAATTGTGTCAGTAATTTATAGATCTGCTTGCACTCTGGGTGGAATCTGTCATCAGAGACAAATCTATGGGCCTCGTTCCTAACTTCAACCACACTTTGCCCAAAATTCTTCTTCAACCCCTTCTTCTTTATTAAAACTCTAAGCTTTTCCATGTTACCCCATCTCTCATCAAGAGCATACATATTTGATAACAAGATGTAATACCCAGCATGCTTAGGATCTAAGTGGAAAAGATTCAGTGCTGCCACCTCCCCAATCTTAATATTATGATGAATCCTACAGGCACCAAGCAAGGCTCCCCAAACATGGGGCCCAGCTGGAACTGGCATCTGGTTAATAATGTCCATCGCCATATTTAACTCTCCCGTGCGGCCAAGAATATCAACCATTATCCCATAATGCTCAGAATTAGGATCCAGTTGGTAGTCATGCACCATCATATTAAATATCTCAATTCCCTCTTCAACCAAACCTGCATGGCTACAAGCAGATAAAATCGAGAGGAAAGTCACATTGTTAGGCCTAACTAGAGAACTCCTAACCATCTGATCAAAGACTTTTAATGCTTCTCTTCCTTGCCCATTAGTTCCATAACCAGCTATCATAGCACTCCATATAACTACATCTTTCTCAATAATCCCTTCAAATATTTTTATAGCATTGTCTATGCTCCCACATTTTGAGTACATCTCTATAAGTGAAGCCCCAACAAACAAATTATTGTTGAAGCCTTTTCTGAGTACATAACCATGAAGGCAAAAAGCTTGCTGAAGAACTCCTAATTCTGAACAGGATGCAAGAATCTTCACCATAGCAACCGCATCAGGTTGAGTTTCGGCTGACAGCATGTCACAGAAGACTTCCATTGACTTGAAAGCCATTCCATTTTGCGCATACCCACTTAACAAAACAACCCAAGAGACCACATCTTTATTTGTCATTCTAGTGAATATATCAATTGCTTCATCAGGCGAAAAGCATTTCATATACATATCAATCAAAGCTGTAGAGACAGAAGCTTGTAACCCAAAACCTTTCTTAATAGCAAGTTCATGAATCTTCTTACCCTCTTCTAAATTACAAGAAACTGCACATGCTTGTAAAGCGCTAATAATAGTAATAGCATTTGGTTCAAATCCCATCTCAATCATATCATGGAAAAGATTCAGTGCTTCAACAGGGGCGCAATTATGAACATAGCAAGAAATCATTGAACTCCATGATATAACATCTTTCTCTGGCATCTTCCCAAACAAATTCAAAGCATTTCTCATAGAACCCGTCTTCGCATACAAATTCAACAATGAGTTAAACAAAGATAAGTCACTGACAAACCCCTTCCTAATCACAAAACCATGCACTGACTTCCCAAGCTTTAAACTCATCAACTGTGCACAAGCAGAAACTAAGCTCACCAGAGTCACCCTGTCAGGACACACATTCTCCATCATCACCATCTGATGAAAAAACATCGCTGCTTCTTCAGGAAATCCATTCTGCTCATACCCAGTAACCATTGAAGTCCACAGAAAAGTATCCGGTTCTGAAAAACCCTTAAAGACCTTCAAAGCACAATCCATTTGGTCACATTTTGAGTAGAACTCAATCAGTGCAGAACCTACAAACATGTCAAACGCAATCTTTCCATTCTTTATAACAAACCCATGGACCATTTTCCCATGCATAAGCGCACGCAAACCTGCACAAGCCTTCAAAACAATAGGTAAAGTGAAATTATCTGGTTCTTCTCGATGAGAAATCATGTTATTGAAGAGATACAAAGTATCCTCCCATTGTCTCTCCCTACAATAACTCCTGAGCGTCGCGTTATATAGATAAACAGTTTTCTGAGGCGTTTCATCGAACAGCTTACGTGCAAGTTCGAGAGATGAGTATTCTGCATAGAGTGCGTTAAGTTTCGTGGCATAAAAGCTCTGGTACGCACGACCAAGTTTGAGAATTTGAGCGTGTAATTGAAACAACGAGTTGGCATTACCGCATGATTGCAACAGACTAACAACTAACTCCTTCCTCGTCATACTAAAAATAAAAAACAAAAAATAAATAATAATATTACGTCAATTCAATTTATATTTAAAAAATAAATAAAATATTGTTTTGTAAGTAGTGTAAGTATGAAGAATTATAATCGTTAGTTACTGAAAAACGAGAAAGTTGGTGACTTGTGCCTCCTCTTGACATCATGGCTAATTTTAACGAACTCATGACTCAGCACCTTCATCAGCTTCAATAGGCGAAACTTAGGGATCACTCATTGCCAATTTGTCACTTCATTTGATGCTTTCAATACTTCAAAAATTTCAATAAATTTTGCTATCATGCAAAAAGGTGATTTTTTTTTTTTTTTTTAGTATTTAAAGGACCGAAAAGGTCCGCAAACTTAAATAGTCTAAAATCAATAAGTCAAATGAAGAGGGACAAAATCCAATAATTAAATAAAATTATAGATTTTAGATAAGATTGCATGACGAGGATTGAAAGTTGAGGAATCAAACTTGAGAAAAAAAAAAAGAAAAAGAAAGGGAGATCATAATATTTTGATTATAATTATCTTAAATTTAAACTATATTTTGATTGGAAATCATCCTTCTAGAAAAATAAATCTGAATAAGGGAGAAAGTAAGTGGGGCACTGAAATCACTGCAGGCACAACATGAATCATCATAAAAGTTAGAGAAGCATTTACGTAAAGACAATGCCGCCGTATACCGGCGAAAGCAAAGCACTTTCATATCATTAAATTAATTTGTCATCGTGGTCCCTTCCTTCAATTCCTTCACTGTTGTGTTCTATTTTCTTCCTTTTCCTACTTCTATTACAAACAATATAGTACATAAATATTATATTGAATCAAATATATAGTAATGGAATGACCCGTATCAAAGTTCTCGATGCTTTGAAAATGAAATCAAGTTTGTAGAAAAAGAAGAAGACATACGTTATCCAAACTATATTACACAACTCTACATTGAACAATGTATTTTTCCTTTTTTGGTGGGCTTGAATCAAAGTATGCAAGTGTTGGAATGCTAAATAAAATTATATTTAAAGTGGTGTGATCATGTGAATAAATGAATCCTAAAAGGATCTCCACAGTGATAAGCTATCATATGATAAAGCTGAAAAATGAAAATCCAAATAATCCCTGCGTATTATAATCCCACCATAAAGTGACTGCGTTTGCCTTATATAAAAGGAAAGTTAAAGATGCATTCTCAAATCAGATTTCAAGAAAAGCTGATCAGAGAGAATACCAAGTTGCTTCTAACTCAAACAATGGATATGGATACCCAATAAAGCCTAATTTCACTTCTTTAAGAAACCATTATTGATATTTCTTTCACTTCCATTTCACCGTTGTTACAGGTTTGAGAGGAGGGGACTTAAAGAGTGTCCAATCCATGGAGGAAATGCTTCTGGATAGTATTTCCAATGGCCAGAGAGAAGCACAGATTCAAGCTGCCACTCAGCTTGCTAAACTGAGTGCCAGACAGAAGCACAAGTTGGTTGAAAGAGGAATCATTGTTCCTTTGCTTTCAATGATTCATTCTCAAGATTATGAAGCCATTGAAGCTGCTCTGTTGTCTTTGCTTAGTCTTGCCTTTGGCAGTGAACGGTTAGTCCATTTATGATTTGTCATCAGCTTTCATTTAATGACAGAATTGGAAAGTTTTAATTTTTGATTGATTTTTACTAATTTTGCAGCAACAAGATTCGGATTGTAAAATCTGGGGTTCTGCCAGTATTGTTAGATCTCCTGCAATGCCAAAGTGAGACATTGATTGAACTCACAGTTGCAGCTATGTTGATCCTCTCTTCTTGCATGGCTAACAAGTTAGCAATTGCGTCTTCTGGGGCAATTCAGCTGCTTGTCGAACTCCTCAATGGAGGCTTTGTTAATAACAATAGCATAATTAGCATGCAAGCCAAGATTGATGCCGTAGCCACCCTCCATAACCTCTCAACTTGCCATCAGCTTATCTCACCAATTGTATCTTCTGGTGTGATATATCCCTTGCTTCAGCTAATCCATACTACGGACAAATCATCAGAGTTGGCTGAGAAGGCAATTGCATTGCTTGAGAACATTGTTTCATTGTCAGAAAATGTGCCTCAAGAAATTGCTGCTACCGGCTGTGCAATTCGGGCACTGGTTGAGATGATTGAAGAAGGCTCTGCACAATGCAAAGAGCATGCAGTGGCAATCCTGCTGCTCATATGCCAGAGCTGCAGAGACAGATACAGAGGTTCAATTTTAAGGGAAGGTGTAATGCCAGGGCTACTTCAGTTGAGTGTGGATGGAACATGGAGGGCCAAAAATATGGCTAGAGAATTGTTGTTGCTTCTGAGAGATTGCTCAGATTATGGTTCAAGAAGTAAACAATCAAAGCATGAGTTGATGGAGCAGATTATGCAAGAAATTGATGCAGAAGGAGAGAGGGTTGTTGGCACCACACTGAGACTCGTTGAAGAAATGATTGCAAAGCTCAGTACCAGATAACTATTGCTTTAAGAATTATACTAGTTTTGAGCATTCTTGCAACACACAATCTATTGCTCTTTGGGCTTGGGTTTGTGTAAGAAAGGATTTGGTTTGTGTCTCTCTAGATAATTGTGTTGTTCGACCTTTTGTATGCTGGGTGTATAAACTTTAGTAACTCTGATATTTCTCACTCGGCCAGAAAAGGAGGGTAAAGAAGTGCTAATTGTGCTAGAACTAGAAGTGATCACGACAGATGTTCAACCTTACCAAGTGAGCAAGAACTCTGTTAATATTGGATGTATAAGCACATTCTGGAATTGAGGTGGGTCTTGATTTCTGACACTTTCCTTTATGTATAGTGTAATCTTTATTGTTTACTATTTCAAGTATACCCTCTGTTAAAGTAATTACTATCCAAAAACTTGGGCTCTTTATGTATGGCCTAAGCATTGATATTTAATTAGAGAGAGACCAAATATCGATTAGTATTGTATGGTCTAAGCATTGATATTTAATTAGAGAGAGACCAAATATCAATTAGTATTGGAGTCTTACAAGTTCAATTTCTTTAACTTTTCGACGATCATCTTAGAATAATATTTATTCTCACACTATACAAGCGACTCTTTCTGTACAAGATAAAAACTCTGGGAGAACCACATTCTAAAAGCTAACTATTGAGGTGGAAAAATCCCAAACCTTATAAATCTCATTTAAGAAATCCATACTTTCAACGTGGGAAATCTCGTACCTTAAAATTAGAATCGAGATTCTCATAAATGGTTTAGAATTTTTAATTTCATTTATCAAGTAACTGTCATCAGTAATAACTTGAGACTCGCCCAAAGCCTGAGGCTAAGAAGATTGATGTTACATGAAAAATTGGAAAATCTAAGAGCTCGTTAATATCTGAGTCCAACAACAACAAAAACTTATTCACTTTAGTAGAAATACTAATTTCTCATATGTGCAAATGGTGTCTCCACACCTATCCCTGTAAAGAAAGAGTTATATAGCTGGAACACAAAAACATTTACAGGGCCAATAGCTTGGAATAACTTTCTCTGGTGATTTTGTGGCCCAAAATTACAGTAATATTGGAAACTTATACCCTATCAGAGCCACTATCTCTTGACAAAGACAAAGATGAAAACTACAGGCGCATTAACAATTCTAATAATCAAATTGGCGATGTCTTCCTTAGATAATCAGAACTAGATGACCTTTTATCCCATAATGTTGTACTCATAACTATTGTTACATTCCAGCAATCATATCATAAAAATACAGCCTGCAATAACTACCGATAAATAAACAATAACAATACCTCTAATAAAACTCTGCCAATTCTGTTGCAAAAATATAATGTATAGTAATTAGAATGAGCATTAAATCCCAATATAAAGATATACCATTAGCCCAAAATCTATTGAAACAACTTTTTAATTTTTCCTGCAAACAAGAAAAGTAAATGAATGGGGTCATTTTCATCCTTAAACCTTCTAAAATGAGGCAATTTATCCCCACCCTGATAATAACGACATATATGTATCATTCTCCTAAACATATGTGGTTTGGAGGATTATTTTATCGAAGCTATTGCATCTGCCTACAGAGAAAGGAGGGTTTACAAACCCACAAGCAAAAAATTCTTCAAGGATTACAGGGCATTTTCAGCCTGACCTTCTATAGATGCTATAAGCTATTGCGACAGTTGCCACTGCTCCAACCACAGAAACACCTGTAAGGACATCCCTTTGCTCCAGCGATCCTATCCACTTTGACAATCTGCCTGGCTCCTTAGTTTCTTTCAGACTTTTTTCTCCACCCACATCCAAACTTCCTTCCCTGCAGCATGTAAAGCCATTGGCACCCTGGCAACAGCCACCCACATCCTTGTTGACCTGAGCATTACTATCATCTTGTTTCTTGCTTTCCTTTGCTTCCTTTCCATTTGCAAGCTTCTTCTCTTCTACTTTCTCACTTTCTTCTTTAGATGCCCCCAATTGGCCTCTGCAAATAATTATTGATACTTAGGTTTTTCTATTGCAACTAAACAATGCTAAAGACATACAATAATACCAATTTACACATAAACAAAGACAATGTTATAAATATAGTGTACATGTTGTATAAGTAAAGCAATGATGCTAACTAAAAGTTCATTGTACGGTTAAATTACATGAATCATAATATTAATCCAAGGATGATGCAATCTTTAGATGAAAGTCACATGCAAGTCAACAAAATAAATTTTTAGGTTTGATGACTACAAAGACATAAAGAGGCAGAGTTACCAAATTCTAAAACAAAGTATAGCAATATCTCTATAGTGTCCAGAGGATTAAGTGGAGACATGCTTCCAAAGCATTATGCAGCTAAAGACTGAGAGAACTGGTAAATATAAGCGAATACATTACAGTAGACTTACACGTAAGCTTAATAATCAACAATAGGAAATAAGAGTGAACAAAGCAAACCAAGAGAATTCACGGCATTAAGAGAGAAAATATATATAAAATAATACAATCCTTTTCTACTAGCATTTTAATGCACCAGTTCTATCCTTTAGTCAAGTGCAAATAGTAAACCATCAGAATCTCATTCTATTCAGTAGAGCAATATTTAATAAAGGAAATTCCTCTAATTTTCAACCAATGGCATTGACTTAATTTCCATTATGTGAAGGAAAAATGCTCAGCCATTTATTACAAATCCAGCACCTCATTTTGCAACTAATTTATTAAAAGTAAAGGTATCAGCAGAGCGAAAAAATAATATAAAGTACAACACACCTCCAAAGTCGTTCTATTATTTCTCCTTTTGCGATATGCAGATCCAGCATTGCAGGGACATCAACAGGAGTAACATAGCCATACCTGCAGTTAACATCAGAAACTACTCAATGCTGCAAACAACCACTTAAATGATTTCCTACTACCATAGGTTATGGTGAGAAATTAAGATCAAGATCTTACCAATGACCCATTATTTTTCCTTCAGAATCAGGACTGTAGATGATCAAGTTTCCAGCATACTTGTGGCCTCCAATATGAGAGCATGGACTGACAAAAATCTGATCTTCCAGCCCTCGTGACTCAATCTCTTTATTAAGTTTTTCAATAAGCGCTGGGCCGCAAACACCACATCTCTTATCTCGACTACCATGAGCACATACAAACACATGTGAACCAGTCAATTTCTCAGGCACTCCAGAAGCCCATGGTTTTCCATTGACAAGTACATCATCAACAAAGCTATCCACATCTGAGTCCTTCAAACCCCTTCAATCGTAAACATGAGACAATCTCAAAACCAATGAAACCAATTCAAGAATAGGAGATAAAAACTCATACTATTACATTAAATGCATCTATATCATTTTCCTGAAACATCAGCAGCACAGTCGCATACAAAACAAATATAAAATGCCATAATTCAACATTGGCCCAGCGTTGGACACGTGCTCTTCATCTAAAAGTAACATTTACAATCATAATTCTCTTCCACCCGGTCATTTTTCAGAATAATTCACGACTCCTTACCGCATCTCTCTGCTCTACTCTACTTTACACGTTATAACTATCTCAAAGAAGTTAAGCATAATCTCGTGCTAAAATCAATATATTAATACACAAAAATAAATTTACTGTTCATAAATCTTTGAATATAAATCTCAATCGCCAAAAAATGTAGATTCTACTATACGAAAATCAAATTTAAAAACCTAAAAAGAGAAAAAGAGAGATACAAAGGAAGCTCGACACTTACTTGTACTTGATCATTTCCGGGAAAATCAACACATCTCCATCAGCGCCTTCGCCTCCTCCACATATCGTCATCTTTGTCTATCAAATCACAGCAATCAATTAATCCATAATTAACTAATGAACCAACCAGACATTCAAAGCTCAAAACGCAAACAAAGAGCCGAAAACGAACCTTAACGTTGATGTGGTCTTTGCGAGCTTTCAGCGCGGAGGATAGGAGCTTGGGAAGGGGATCGGTTTCGGATTCCTCGACGCGAGAGAGCCACGCGTCAGGTCCTTTGAAGCAGAGGAATACGTGGCGATCGTAGGCGTCCACGGAGCCCGCCAGGTTGGACTTGTACATCTCCTCTCGCGTGAACCCGAACTTCGCGTCATCTTCGGCGGAGATCGTCGACATGTTGACAGCGCTCGCCTTCCGTACGGAAATGGGATTAGGAAGAGAGAGATGATGTATTGGAGAGAAATGACGATAGCGAGGAGCAGGAGCAGCAAAAGCAGCTGATATGAAAATGCGAGTTCGATGCGCAATGCGCATAAGGAGAGTGTGTCTCCGCGTTTCTTGAGCAGACGATAAGACCCGCGGATGGAGAGTGGAGAACACGCGCTTGGGGGTGAAGCGGGGTGGAATTAGGTGCGGTCGTGTCGCAGACAGCATGGAAGATCTATTTTGAAATGTTAATAATGGGAAATGTAAATGAGAGAAGTTTTTTTTTTTTTTAACTCATATTATTTCATGTAAGAATTCGATATGGACCAGATTTCAGGGATCCTTGAAATAATATGACATTAAATATTCGTAATTTTTAAAAAATTTGTCAGATTTAAGGGATCCTTAAATCTGATCCATAACAAATTGTTTCAAATGTTCGTAATATTTGAAATTATTTCACTACAAATATTTAATAGTATCTGACATTAAATATTTCATTATTATTTATCAAATATTAAGTTTCAGATTTTACGAATAATTTTTCAAATTATTAGCCAGTCTTTAATAGTATCTGAGAATAAATATATGATAATAAATTATTAGATAATATAATATACAGAGTTTGATTATGTCTAATAGTTGAGTTGTTAGATATATCGAATGATCTATAAGTATCTTTATCAAATTTAAAAAAACGATAGATAATATCTTAAAAAATTTTAAATTAGATTTTACTAGATCTTCTAATTCTAGTTATTCTTGTAAGGACAACCCTTATTTCAATTTTAAAATTTTATATTAAGTTTTTTACTGTTAGGGAATTACATTTCTTAAATTTAGTTTCAAAATAGTAAATTAAATTTTTATTTGAACAACGGAAGATGCTCCTTTTCATGCTTTTAATCCACCTTATTGTTGTCTTAAATAATTAAAATAATTTACAAATATCTTATAAGGATCAAATATAAATATTGGAGTATGACTATTTAAACTTCTTTTTTTTTTTATTAATATACCAATTTTTTTATTAATATTTCATCATAAAATTATCTATAAATTAATTTATAATTAAGTACATATAAATCTAATTAATTTAAGTATCTTTTTACTATTAATATCCACTTCTACATGCCCCTTAACACCCATTCTTTTTTATCATAAACCTTCTAAGTCTGTTAATCAATATTCAGCTTTTTTTTTTTTTTTTTTTTAAATCAGTTTAAAAATTTGATGAAAACAAATAATATTCAATAAATTGAAATAATTAACTAAAGAAATACAAAAGTAGAGCAGGCCATGTACCACTTATTATTATTATTTTTTTCATACCAAGTGTAATTTCCTTTTTTTCTCAAAAAAAAAAAAAAAAAAGCCTTGAACGAAATTTTCAAGACAGCCATCATATAAATACATCTTATTTATGACTAAATCGAATAATATAAAATCTATGACTTGGTTAGCGCAATATAAGAATTGATTTTATACTAATGGAGTGATTTAGTTTACTATATTACATACTCTCCACCTCGAAATTCTTATTTATTTAAATGTTTTTCAATTAACCACATTCAATAATCAATTACAGTTTTCTTTTAATTTAAAATCAAATAAAAATATCCTTCCCAGCAAATTATTGATAGAAGTTTTTCATTTATAGAAAAGACTGAGATATATTCTATTTAATGGATGTGGATATTAAAATGATAGATTTATAGAATATTTTTAATATTTTATGTTTTATTAAAGTTCATATTTAGCATTGTGATGGGTTTTAAAAAATAAAATAAATTGTTTTAAAAATTAATTAATAAATAATTGTATTAATAAAAAAAATCACCCTAAATATTATAAAGAGAGAGGATATGGTGGCTGTGCTCGAGTTCCACGTGGCATGGATAACGTACATCCTCGTGATTCGGGTCTTTGACGAAACAAGCGCGTGAGTGGAACGTCGATTGATCCAAAATTATTTATGAAGAGAGAGGGACGCAAGCGTCCAAAACGAAGATCATTGTACTATTATATTGCACCACGTGGAGTAAAATTTATTGGATTAAAACGAATCAATCAATCACGTCCGTTAGGTGAAGTGGTGCAGTGTGGTTGGACGTTGAAGTTACATTTGTGAAACGAATAGTCACTGGATCGCATTCGCTAAGCGGTGGTTTGAGGAAGGGAGAGCCAGTCAAGTCCCTTACATGAGCATATAAGAATCAGTCCTAATTTATTGAATGGTCGGGTTGGGAATGGGCATGGAACAGGGCGTGCCAAATGCAGACGTAAGCTGTGACGAAGGTGGGCCTGACAAATTGTGAATCAAGTATCTCTTGGCCCAAAACAAAAACGTTCCACTCCCATAATTACCCTTTGGTTTTACTTATTTGTGGAGGAGAAACTTGTATTTCTACAGTAAAGAGTGGTACAAAAATCAACGGAAGTGGTAGTAAATTTTGGAAGGAATGGATTTGGTGGGGAAGAAAGTAAGCGGAGAGAAATCCCGTCAAAAGAGGTTTGAGGCTTTTCTAATGGAGCAAGTCATCAAGTCATAATGGAAGAAATGAAGAATAAGTTATTGTTTCGTAAAGGGTTTGCAAGAAGAAAGCTTATCAGCTTGAGGAGTCATGCAAAAATTACGCCATATATTATGCGGAATGTTTGGCTGTAAGTGAAGCAAAGCATTTTTTGTTGAGTTCTTTCGCTATCGTATCTATAGATTATGCGAGGTCAACGTCTGCGTAATCACTGCAACCCCGTACGTTACAAGCAATCGATTAGAGATTAGTCCAAACAAAATTCGATCATGCATTATGTAACATACCTTATTTAGATTAATTATGAAAAAACCAATATAAAAAATTGAGTTAAAAACCAACCACCGAACCAACATCGGGCGATAAATGGTTTGATTAAACAATTAAAATTTTAAAAATCTTGCTTGTTTCTCAATACATCCGTTATTTTAGCAAATCTATGTCAACTTTTACAATGTTTTAAGCTCTTTTAATCTTTCAATGTTATATATCATTTGGAGTGCTAAATTTGTGGGGATAAGTAGAGGTTTGCATGCTCTGATCCGTAAGCACAATTGAAGAACTAAAATCCTGAGAAAAAAAATATTTGCAGCTGATTGGAATTCATAGTTGTACAGAAAAGAAAAAGGTTCAACAGTGGAATTATACTTCCAGCATGTAAATATTTGACAAAGGAAATAGGTTTACAGGAAAGGAAGAACAGCAATTTCATTTTCATCTTCGTTTTCAATGCTTTTGCATTTTTTTTTTCTGGGCTGTTTTATCATACTTTTCGGAGCAGTTACAAGTGCTTATCAAAGGAACTAGAAATTAGTGTCGCTGTGCAATGGAAAAGAATCCATTGAAGCACAATGGGAATGACGTGACAGAATTCTGGCTAAAAGAACTGAAAACAATAAGAAAAATCAAAAGAAATCGATCTCTAAATAATTACCTGAAGGTTTCACATCTACACCGGGTACCTTGCCAGTTGGTGCTTGTGGCATATCGGTTCTCACAGGAATGTCCAACATGACTTGTTTTGGCACCTCTGGAGGATTTGTACAACGAATGAGTGCCCAATTCACACTCTGAAAGAATGGATGTCGTTTAACTTCTGTAGCCCCGCGCCTGTACGCAAGACGATGCTGTGGCTCTTTCACAAGTAAACCTCTGATCAAGTCCCGAGCAGCGAAGCTCACACTAGGGGACTCGGGAAATCTTAGTGGCTGGCCAACCACATTAAAAAGAGTAGCACGATTTCCAGCCCCTTTGAAAGGAGTTTTACCAAACAAAAGCTCATAGAGAAAGATACCAAATGTCCACCAATCTACCGCACTTCCATGGCCTTCACCTTTAATGATTTCAGGGGCCAAGTACTCGTGAGTACCAACAAACGACATTGATCGGGCACTTGTGGGTTCAGCAATGAGCTCAGGGAGAGGGCTCACTTGATAATGAATTTCATTCTTCGGTTTGACCTTCTTTTCTTTCTTGCTCTTGCCTGAAAAGAAGCGTGGTGCAAAACATGAAGGTTGGATGCAATCTGGCGGCATTACACAAGTTGGTTCAATGCATGCAGGTTGAACACAGTATGATGAATTTTTTGACTCCAAGCTGGAGTTTGAGGATCTGACCAGGGTTGGGCACACAGCACATCTTAGAGAGAGGTCAAAGTCAGAAAGCATTATATGCCCATCTTCCCTCACTAAGACATTCTCTGGCTTAAGGTCTCTGTAAATGATCCCAAGCATGTGTAAATACTCCAAAGCAAGAAGAACTTCTGCCACATAAAACCTGACAAGCAAAAGAGAACTAAGTAATGAACAGAATTATAATTAGATGCATCAAAAATCTTAAGAGAGAAAGACATATTTCTACTTCTAGTTTGATGATAGTTTTAGAGATTTACCAGAAAGTGATGTTTTAAGCACAAACTTAAAGCGAGGCTCGGCCAATTTATTATCACCGCTTGTTTTGATTTTATTAAAATTTATATTGACGAAGTTCTGTTTTCCTGGGTGAAAACAGGACAACGGCCACAAGGAAAGCAAAAAAGCAAACAAATAAAATTTAGTTAACTTTAACTACATAGAAAGTAAATTTTAAAAGCCTTAATGCAATTAAATATGTGTTTCTTGCTAGGAAAGATTAGGCAAGTGTGGACCACGTACGTATTGACAAGAAGTAGATGTTAATATTACTAACAAAGAAGGTAACATGCTAAAGGGAAAAGAAAGCACAAAAGATACAACATATACTTGACATGTGTAGGAGTTAGAAAGGCTTGAACAAATAAGAAAATTAGTTGCTGTTTAAATTATTAAGATATCAAAGAAAACATTGGTCATTAGGCTTAGGTGTCAAAGGCTTAATTGATTAAACGCTACGCGAGTGCTAAAAATGGGCAGCATTAACAGGTATCAAGCTTCCTCTACAATTGCTGTAAGAAAGTGCATGAAATTAGGCAAAAATGCTGTTCAATTGTACTAGAATGACATATTTTAAAGATTGCGCTAAAATTAATGCCAAAACTGTGATAAAAATATGGCTATGTACAAAACCTTAGTATTAGGAACCTAGTTTGAAAGCAACTTGAAACTTTTACGTAACAATAAAGATATGTTGGCATCTAAAGGCCCATAATAATAGCCAGATCTGAACACTTATACGGAAACTTGACACAAGGCATTTATATTATCAAGTTAGAAAGACTTTCACCGTTCTAAAGCTACTCAGTTACAAATATTTACTGTCCCAAAAAATGAAGTTCAGATTTCTTACAGGCTTATGTGGGTTAAAGATAATTCATCTTACAGAGACACAACAGGAAAATATATAATAAACTAAATTTGATTATCTTAAATTACCAAAAGAGAATTTCTTTTAGACACGAAAAAGGAAAAAAACTAAAAAATGAATAAGTAAATTTCAATCTTTTCAAGCCACTGAATTGCTCAAGGAAAGTTAATTGATGCTATCTAGCTCTAGAAAAGATTTAACTGAAATTAGATTCACAGGCTTACACACATAACCTTATAAACCACAAACAGTTAAATTTCAAGTACATTGATTTTAATATCAGAACCATGAGCAAAGGGAAACAAAGGAGAAAAGAATTACTAACCTGGCCGCCTGCTCTGGAAAATACTTCCCTGGCTGTCTTTGCCTGAGCGCATGCAAATCTCCCCCAGGGCAGAATTCCATCACCAAACAAGAGAACTTATCTGTCTCAAAATGTGAATACAAAGTAGGTAGGAACGGATGATCCAGAGATTGCAGAATCTCTCTCTCTGTCTGAGCTCTCAGAAGCTTCTTCCGACTTGCCAAAGCAGCTTTATCCATAACCTTCATGGCAAAATAACTTTTAGCGCCCATCAACTCTGATAGATACACACTGCCTATATCTCCACGTCCTAGTGTCCTCAATAATTTGAAGTGACCAAAACCCAACACACCCACACTAGATCGGATGACTTTAATTGCTTCCCATCGTGTATCATTTGCCTTATGAGGTTTGTAAACAGCACTGCTTAAACTACTGGAGCTGCTTTCATCACTGACATCACTGCCAGAGCTACCTCTATAGATGCTCGTCTTCCTGCTCTCAATGAAATCACAAGACTGACTCACCTCACAACTTTCAGCAGACTTCCCAATGCTACTTGCACATTCACTGACTTCTGTGTTGGTGAAACTTTGTTTAGCTTCTGAATACAGAGTAGCAGTGTATGTGCTATTTGGAGGACTTGGACAAAAGTTGATCACAGATTGGGTTGTTAATTGGTCCTCTAACTGTCCAGAAACTCCTGTACATGTGCCAGAGACAATATTTTGAGATTCCAGCAAGCCGCTAGAGGTGCTAATCTCAGGATCATTAACTGGATGCTTGGAACTTGATTCAGTTTCCAATTTCAACAGCCCTTTCTCGGATTTATTAAGAACATTAATTGTTCCCACATATTCAATATCCCCCATATTCAAAGCATAGAAGTTTTTTGCCATATTTGGCGATTCTTCTTGCTGCTTGTCATCTTGAGCCACACTGTAGACATTCTTTTGATCGCTTACAGAACCATTTGTATTGCAAACTGACTTGGAGGCATGATTGTGAGCAGTTGCATAGGAAGTGGGGGAAGCCCCTTTATTTCTAGTTTGTCTCAGGGATGGAGAGGTACTCGATGTCGAAGAACTTTTGCCGCTTACTGCAGATGCCAAATTTTGAGTATTTGATGGAGAACTAGCACCATTAGAGAGCGACTCCATTGAGCTAACTAAAAACCAACCCTGTGCACCAGAAATCCAACTAAGCACATAGATGATAAGTGATAACACCAAAGCTAAATAAGGCCATTAATTACAGAAATTAAAACTTTGAATAGCTTACCAAAAATAATAATGATTAAAAAAGAACAGTTACAATAACTAGGCCATTTCCAACAAACACATGAATTTAAAATAACTTGGGATGCAAAAAATTCAAACAAGACAAACTTCACAGAGAATCCCATCAGATAAACAATCACCAATAATCTGTACTATTATATAATACACACAAACATCACGGAGAAAACAAGATATCTATTGCTGACCCGAAAATCAATATATGAACAGTAATTCACAATCCAATGAACGTCAACGTCTGGTGTATCCAACTCTTCAAGCATAGCAAACACTAAAAGATCTCCAAAACGTCATTAAACGCCCAAAAAAACAATTTTTTTAAAAAAATCTCATTACTTCGTCAATTAAAAGCGGGCAGAAAACAGTTCTCCAACAACCCAAATGGTCAGTTTGGCAGCCTAGAAAATGCAGGAAAAGAAAAAGAAAGTATAAGAACACCAAGAACACAACTTTCTTATATTTTCCACACTAATTACTATTTGCAAGCAAGCAAACAAAGCGAAAGCAAACAAAGGAAAGAAAGAACAAGCAAGAAAGCATAAAAAAAAGGTAAAAAACAAGACTTGAAAGAAAGAAAGAAAGGATGTGAAAGAAACAGTACCTGATCATAGAAGAGAGGAAACAAGGGAAGCTTTCATGAAGTGGGAAACAATGGGAGACCCAGAAAGGAAAAGTGAAGTAACTTTGGAGGCGAGTTCAGAGTGTGTTTGTGGTTGTCTGAAGAGGGCCTTCAGATCCGATCGAAAGAAGAAAGCAGAGAGAGGGAGAGAGAGAGAGAGAGACTGAATAATAATAACAATAAAGAGAGAATTGAGTTAAGAGTTTAGAGTTAGTTTTTGGTTTGCGAAAAGTGGGTTCTGTTATTGTTTTCGTCGTGGCAAGTGAAATGGGTGATTATGGGACAACCCAAACCCAAACTCACTCTCCCACAAATCTTCAACCTATGCTTACTCCCTCCTCCTATATCGATTATATGTCATATTCAACTGCTATATAGATTACAAAGCCAAACAAACTGTAAAATTATAGAAGCAATTGAATGAGACACATAAATTAAAAAATTTTATTCTTTTAGAGATTGTGACTATTTTATGTCACATCTTTAGACAAATTAATTGAATATATTTATTTAATGGAAGAAACACTTCACTATCTTCTTGACAAGTGTCAAGACTTAAAGTAGGGTTGAATTTCAATATCTATCTAGCATCAATCTTATCAAAATAAGTAGGAAAACTCATCAAAATAACCCAATTTGAGAAGGGTATTTTAAAAATAATTAACTTTCTGATTTTCTTTAATTTTTCTAATCAAATTCAGATAAATACTAATTACATCCCTATCTCTTTCTTTTCTCCACCAAATAATGATCTGATGAATCAAATGACGATTCGATAGGTTAAATAATAATTCGACAAGTCAAATAATGGTCTAACAAATAAAATGACTGTCTAACAAATCAAGTGATGGTCCAACGAATAAAATGATAGTCCGATAAGTCAAATAACTATCCAATAGGTCAAATGACAATCTGACGAATAAAATGATGATCTAACAAGTAAAATGATACTCCAACGAGTCAAAATGATGATCTGATAAATTTTTTATCAACGGTAGGATCAAGTTTATGATACGATTATTTTGACGACGGTCTTGTAGCAGTTTGATGATTCTGATGACTGTCCAATTAGAAAATATTAAAGAAAGGAAGATGCATTTATATATTATATTTGAAGGGATATAATAATCATAAAGTTAGAAATATATCAAAAAATTAAAAAAAAAAAATCCTAAGGATTTGTTATTTTTAAAAGATTCCTTTCGGGTTATTTTGATTAATTTTTTAAATAAGTATAAATATTTATTTTTTAACACAAAATAAAAAAAAATTTCTTATTTATTTATAAATCTTTACATTAAAATGTTAGGGTATCGATGTTACAAGATATTTGTAATACATTTGTAATATATCTATATCTTCCCTCTTTCTCGTCTTTATAGGAGTGGCGTGTGGTTTTGATAAAAGGGGCACCCCTTACAGTGACCACTTTTCCCCCACCCAATTATTATTGTATTACCTTTTTCTCTAATTATAGATGTTAAATATTATTTATTTTTTTAATATTTATGGAAATGGTGAGGTTAGATGAATTCCTACAAAAAATTACACCCCCCGATATTATCAGTCATTTCCCCCAATAAGAAAGTTACGTTTGTCTCCCCCCTTTCTCACGATGCTTTCTTTTTGAGTTATTTATTTCTTTTTCTTGGATCTTATCTCTTCTTCTCTCTTAAGCAAAAAATCAGAGATGAAATTTGACATGTAAAAGTGAGATATCTTCAAATATTCCCCTTAGTATTGATGTACAAGCATGAGCTGTAATTCAATTAAATACGTATGGAATAGGCTTGGAAAAGAATTAAGGAATAAGTCAATGGATGAGCATGAATTTCATATACTTGTCTTTGAGGTTTACCATATCTTCAAAATTTGGTTTGGAATCATAAAAAGAGGCTTGGTCTCTTATAATCTTTTCAAAACCTCAATTTAATTTAATTGAATTTGGGTATATTCTCAATGGAAACTTTTGAGAAGAAACAAATTTCAGATGGGTATATTAAGTACATGACAATTGAACCAAGTCATAAATAATTGTTTATTTGTTCTATCTTATTGTCATCCTATGTCTCACATTACACAAACATATTCAATATCATTAATAGTGCTTATGTATTGAGAAAAAAAAAAAAACTAGTAATAGGCAAGATCATATTTTAAATATTTGATTTTAGATAAGTTATAAAATATAAATTGTGAATTATATTTTTACGAATAATTATCACAATCCACTCTTGGGTTTTGATTTTATTTTACTCGTATAAGACTTTTACACTTTTTCTTGTTCGTCATCCTTAAGTATTCAAGAAATCTTTTTTCAAGTCCTCTATTTATAGATTCTATTAGTTAATATTTGTTGACCTCTATTTAACAACTATTTCATTATTCTATCCCTACTAACAAATATAAGGAGAACATGATTAATTTGTAAAAGATAATATTAAATTAAATGACTAAAATAACCTTACATATAATATGAATGATCATGATTTTTCTATCAAAGTAATAAATGTGTTGAAGTATCAAATTGTCCTTGGAAAAAATGTACAAAGAGCCACTTTAATTTTGACAAGACAATGAAACTAAAATGCATATAATAAAAATAATAATGATAGAGCTACAATAAGCATAAGCAATGTCATTTAGGCACATTTTTTTTCCAAGGACAATTTGATACTTTTATATTGAAAAATTTCCAATAACCTCTCAGATAAATTTCAAGAAAATATTTAGTCTAATAATTTTGTTAAACTAACCTTACCCCCAAATATTTGGGGGATAAGTATTAGTTTTGAGAAAACAATGTTAATTTTTGGGGGATAAATGTTAGTTTAACAAAAGTGTGGGGTTAAGTGTTTTCTTGAAATTTAATTGGGGGGTCAGAGAAATTTTTCTTTTATATTTATTACTTTGACAGAAAAACCACAATCATTCATATTATATGTAAGATCATTTTCGTCATTTAACTTAACGTTATTCTTTTACAAATTAATAATATTCTCTTTATATTTGTTAGTAGGAATAAAATGATAAAATTATTGTTATATAGAGACTAACAAAATATATAAATGTAAGACTTAAAAATATATTTTTAGAAAAGTTAAAAGTCGCAGAAGAGAAAAGAGATAAAAGTCTCATATAAATAAAATAAAAATAAAACTAGGGTATAGTCAATGATAATTACTCATATTATTATTATCCTCTGTATTATATAATTAGATAATTACAAATTTTTTTTTGGATTATTGATTTAATATTGTGATACAAATTTATGATTATTCATTTAATTTTATCTAATGATTAAGATCTAAAATAAAAAATTATATATATATATTTAATGATATCGATGATCAACTATTTTAAGGATTAGATTATATTAAGCGAATGAATAAATTTTTTTGCCAAGATATTAAGTAAAAAGTTTATGTTTATCTATAATAAATATCTAATAAGAGTTTTAAGGCTTTTGCCTTTTGAGTGCCCTCTCCACCTCAGATCGAAGGGGGTAGTAGTCTAAGCACATTTTAGTTCATCTTTCCTTGTTTTGATCGATTAAGGTCACTTAATAGGCAACATAGCCATGTTTATTACTATAAGATTGTAATAATGATCTTTCTGACCAAACAAAAGAAGTATACTTTTAAGGCAAAAACTGAATAGTTCTTTTTGTATGGTACAATTTAAGTAAAAAATTGTTCATAGTAATAATAAAATAAATGGTAATCACATGGGGGTCAAGTGAACAACAGCATTAACAACATTAACTTCAAGTGAGGGAACATGGGAGCATCACATGCGAGCACGTGAAGCACGTGGACGGCTGTAACGTCTAGTACTCATGCCTTGCCTTGCCTTGCCCTGCCCGGCGCGCGCAGCAGCATCCATCATTCGCAATAAAACGATGCGCCTTTAAAACGTCTTTTACTCGAAGGGCATGATTTTGTTATGAGCACCCGAGAGGGCAGGTGGGGGCCAAGATGCCACGGTGGCCAGTTACAGTGGCAGTCGGGTTGGGGGGCTTCAGGATGGGTCCCGCATAAAGCGTTTTTGGTTGGTTGTATGTAGGGCAGGGCAGGGCAGGACAGGACAGAGGGGTTGTTGAGTAGTCCCTGTGAATGTGAAGATGAGAGCCATCTTCCGTGGGCTCCATTTAACTATATTTCTTCGCCACATGATTCGTTACCCTCTCATAATATCATCAATCAATATTGGTTAGTTATCTTCTTCCTGTTTTATATTAATATGGGACAAAAAATAAATTATCAAAAGCATCCATTTCTAATTTTAGTAAAAAAATCATAATTTTTTTTTAATTATCTAACTTAATTTACTATTATAATATAAAAATATTATTCAAGACAAATTATCGATATCACTGAACAGAACTCATGAACTCGATATCTTTAAGAAGTGTATATTCATCACTAGATTTTAACCTTAGCTAGGTCATAAAAAATTAAATAAACTAAAAAAAAATTAATCCATATAAAAATAAAGTTATCGGAGATCTTATAGAGTTGGTTGTTATCATGAGCTAATAATGTTGGAGGAAAAGCTTAATTTTGAAAGAAGAGGATAAGTATAAAGAGAGAATATTTACCATGGCTGAGTTGACTGGATAATAATGGAATCCTGGGATGTTGGATGTATACGGAAGTCCCAGAGGTCACAGCCAACGCCGGTGATAAAGGGGTTTGTCACAGGAATATGATATAGCTTTGATTGAAATGTATAAGTACGTGTAATGATTAGGTGAAATTTGGGACAATGCATCAACCAGTCGGGGCCGACCTCTGTCACCAATCAAATGAACATGTCTCAACAGTCATTTTCAGTGTGCATTGTATGGAATCATTCTCTCTATCATTATTTTTCACTTCATCATTATAATTATAATTGTATTATGCATTTGTATTTAAAGTTTGATAATAACATGATCTGAAGGGTTGATCATAATCTATTCAACCAAACCGAACCATCATCTAATAGGGTTATCAACACCATAACATAGCTCAATAAAGTTAGCACAGCACATTGCCAATTGCAACGACTTCAACAAAACTTACGCTACAAATTTGGTGTCAAATAGGTGATTTGTCCTTGTGCTTTCGGGAACAAAACACTATTTCCTAGCATTAATAGCAGCTGTTACAAACAACACTACATCCTTTAATGGCTTGTAAGAAGTCTAGCTTTTGACAAATCATAAACGTAAAATGATTAGGTCAGATGTAAACAAAGACACTTTCATTGTGGATAAGTTATGTCTCTTTGGCTCAGTGCAGAGCGAGGAAGCGTTACGCAGAAGTGGCGGGTGGGTGGGGGGCAGCCTGGCAAGGTTCATGAGCAGATTGACCACAAACATGGATAGGCAGAGATCTACAGAAATGCAAGTAGATTCATTATAGGGAGAAATGTTTATCACTTTGATTTAAGACATGTAACTAATGAGGTGTCAATGGCTTCTAGTCTAGTTGGCATCTCCACTTGCCAAAAGAAATATATTCTAAGAAGCCAGTTGAACCCCCTAGTACAGTCCGGGAAAAATGGTATGAGACAACATCTTGAACATTAATCAGAGTACAAAGAGAAGAACCAGTAAGTGCAAGGAAAATCAACGCGAAACCTCAACTAAGCTAAACATTGACATCAAGATTGATAATAATTCAATAACATAACACAACATTTAACATGGTTCGACATCAATTGTCTACCTCCATAGATGAAGAAATAAATCTACTAGATCATAAATTATCTATTTTCACGGATGAAGAGATAAACAAGGTGAACAACATACTCTATCAATGTAGATCCTACATCTCTTTTATGTCTTTTCTCAAAACCCTATAACGGTATTTACCCATTATGTCTAGTCTCTTTTTCTTATCATAACTAGACCTAATTCTTAATTCCTATATTTATTGATATATATAGAGATCTTCTATTATAATAGGTGCCTAATAGGAATATGACTCCTATTAATTCAACAACTCTATTTCATATTCCCCTATTCTTTTTATTCTTATAGAAGTCAACTAGAAATAAGAAAATAAAATTCTAACTAGAAGTAAATCATACAATCTAATCGTAAAAGGAAATCATACAGACTCACATATCTCTAGCTCAATTTCTCCAAATTAGGATTCAGGTTATACTCTAATAATAAGATAAATATTAAACAAACAAGTTTCTTTTACGGTTGGGCTCTGCTGACTCTTCGTTTGTTAACTGTACATAGGCATAGTTATTTCCCACAGAAATAATACAAAAATATGACAAATACACTATTTCTTTGATTGAATGAGGTAATTTAACAGCATCAAGATTGTTCTAATAAATTTTCTAGATATAAATTTAAGATATATCGGCCAGTGGAAAGCACATCAAGCCTCTTCTCGCTGGGTTCATACTTCCCTTTTCGAAGCTGATACCGGTGAGTCACAGCTGAGATTGTATAAGCTTGGCCTTCGATTGTCACACTCTCTCCACATTGCAAGTTCTGCAACAGAAAGTACAATGAGAACATATACAACAAAACAAACATACCCCAGTGGCAAAATCATGTTTTGCTGTTTCTATTTTGGTAAGTTAAGTTGGGCCTACCAATCCATACCAATCCCCATGGATGAATCAACAGAGTAATATGGACAACATGACAGATAGACCATAAAGATTTGCACCTGGTGCATTAAAAATTGTGGAAGGGGTCTATCACTGGTTGCTACTCTCCAAACTCAGGTGGAAGAGCAAGTGACATTTACAACTCATAAATCAAACAGATATGATACTTCAATCCTTCATAATTTACAACTCCAACAGGGACCATCTGTCTTCACATGCATAGAGGTTATGCAGAACCAACAATTTCGACATTTAAGTACTTAAAGAAAGAAAGAAGGAACCCAACATATTTTAGTGACAGAATCCATAATGTAATCTGAAAGCTATTATTGTCTGGTTCTTTCTATACACTAATCAAAATGCTGTCTTCAATTATTCACCATTTTTACACCAGCTCATTCATAGACTAGCAAGCAAAAAGCATGTTGCAGATTTAAACCCTAACCTATGTCACTACCTCTTAACACTTGGGAGCAGCTTTCTACATGGAAATACATCCTTCAACCTTAAATTTTCACAACAACCCACATATCTGTTCCCAAGTTTCAATAACACGTATATATATTATTTATTTCTTAACTTTCCTAAATCCAAAACGTGTAGATCTGGGAATTACTATAGAGAAAAAGAGAGTGGGGCTCCAGCCTCCAAGACAATCATTGAATTAGAATACACCTTCTCTCTACTTCTCACTTTATATTGACCAAACATTTCTTGCTATTAATTATTTGTATGAAACAACTTAAAAACTTGTTTCTTGTTGAAGTTCTATGCCCCTTTTTCCAACTCATATTTTTGTTGAAATAACCATGTTTCAGATCATACCATGTTTTCTCAATTGAAACATGTTGTACGACATTCTCCATCTGATAATTGATTTTGTTAAGCAACACTGTTATGCTCTTAAATGTTCATGAAATGGTAATGGATTTAATAAATTAATATATGTTTCATTCATAACATCGTGCATTCATTAGTACTCGATCACCGTATTCTAAACTTCTGCAAAGATATAACAAAATTGGGCAGTTTATTCTTCAATTGTTCAATTAAAAAATCTCATACAATGACTAGATGCAAGCATTATTTTCTAGGTAGTCAATCCCTGAGAAAAAATGTGCATACAACTGATGTATTATAAAACTAATTTATTATATTTTATATTTTTCTCATTTCAATTCTTTTACATGGCTAATCTCCCCACAAATACCACTTAAATACAGATAAACCTGGTTTCAAAAATATCAATAACCTAATGGGAGGTTATCGATAGACCAAAAGGGAGATTTCTTGAGCAAATTCCAACAATCTAAAGGTATTTGACAAAATTCAGCAACTCTCTAGGGGTTCTTGTTGAATTTTAAAATCACAAGAACCCACTTTTACTTAGCCCATAATGCAGTATCTACCTTATCATCAACCTTAATTGCTACTAACAAAACAAAGCAAAACGTAACAATTGAACACACACAGAGACAAAGAAAGAGAAGGAAAAATGCATAAAATTTGTATAGAACTTACGGAAGGGAAGCAACGAATGCCAAGGTTCTTGGGAGGAGGTGTAATTTCGATGACTTTGTAAGGGTGAATATTATGATCTCTGCCTCGCTCTCTCTTTCTGGACACTATTTGAAGTAGTTGTGTCTGCTGATAAAAATCCAACATTGCTGTTTCTGATTAGTGTGAATCAATTTTATGTAAAATAAATGGAAATGAAAGTAGTATACCTTCTGATATGTGCCCAAGTTGGAAGTCACCATTGCCATTTCTGATTGCGAATCTTCTTCTCTTAACTGTTTGTTTCTGGGTTCTGTTTTTTCTTCTAGTGGAGATTCGAGGGACAAAAGAGAGGAGAGGCCAGAAAATTTTTTACTTTTCTTATTTAAATAAAACTAATTGTTTGAAAAGAAAAAAAAAAAATTTCTTGAGCTTGTGACACGATTCCAACCATTTATGAAAGCTTTTCTGTGGGGAGATATTTTGAGGTGTTGAAGGGGGTTTGTGTGGTTCTTAGTTCTTACAGGACATGTCTTCAGTAACTTGTTTGTCCGTTTGTACATTTTTTCATGTTTCTTTTTGACACAAACAAAATGAGTTTTGGCTTCAAAAAAGTCGAACTTATAATCAAACTTTGGTAAAGAAGATGATTTCATCGATGTTCTACGCCACCTAGGCAACCCAATTCGGCAATTTGCGTTGTTTTTTTTTTGCTATCCAATGCTTGAACCGAGGAACTCCATAGGAATGTGAGAGATTCAAGATGCACTTGAAAGTTTGCAAGTTGCCTGCGGCACCAAATTATTGCCAACCGCTTGACACAAAGGAAAATACTGCGAGTTCGATTCAGTGGACGGCATAAATGATTAAATTTCATTTCTAAGGCAGGGGTGTTTCCACAATATGATCACGGTTTTAGGCCAAGTACACATCTTAGTTACTGCAATGGTCGCAGCAACTGAAACAAAACATCAGTTCAGGTTTTTGATTCAAAGTTCATAAAGCAGCAGTTGGCTAATATCATCAGTTATGTTATGTTAGATGTTCCCATAAGTGGCATACCCTCTAGAAAGGGCAATACTTGAGAACAAAAGCAAATTAATAATTAAAACAATTGCAATACATGCCTGCAGGAATTTTCTTTTTTCACAACCAGAAAGTACATCGTTGTAAATCAAATTTGAACCCAAAAAAAAAAAAAAAAGGAAAAAATTTGTTCAGATCTCTTACATCTCAAGAGTCTTTGGTAAAGGGTGGGTAGATGGATCAATGGACCTTCAAAGTCGAAATACAAAACCTCCTTCACATTAAGNTGTAAATCAAATTTGAACCCAAAAAAAAAAAAAAAAAGGAAAAAATTTGTTCAGATCTCTTACATATCAAGAGTCTTTGGTAAAGGGTGGGTAGATGGATCAATGGACCTTCAAAGTCGAAATACAAAACCTCCTTCACATTAAGGGGAGGGGCAATCGAAGCATAAGTCATGATAGCATTTTTCTTCTCCTGGGTGAAAAATATGCTTATTGCTCAATGCTAAATACTGATACAATACAGCTTTGCCACTACACTACATAGCCCATAAAATCTTCTCCATTGACTTTCTACCGCCCGTAAGGATGATACCTACTGCTCCCTGCACCACCATATCCCCCTCTACTTCCAAAGAAGGAAGCACCACCACTACTTCCATAACCACCCCCAAGACCCACATCATAGCCAGTTGGACCACTCCCATAGCCACCACCTGCACTGCCACCACCATACCCCCCATAACTCTCACCAGGGCCACCATATTCACCTGCCAGATCGTAACCTCTGTTAAAACCTCCTCCATAGCGAGCTGAGTATCCAAGGGAGGGCTCTCCCCTATAACCCCCCATACCACCACCGCCATACCCTCCATATCCACCAAATTCAGCTCCACCATATCCTCCATAAGAACTGGCTCTAACCCCATATCCTCCACTAGACCTATAACCCCCACCGCTGCCACCACCACCAAAGCCACCACTACCAAATCCACCATAGGAATCTCCAAACCCACCACCAAATGCAGGCTTAGAGTTATTGTATCGCCGGTAAGAGGGTGGTGGTGGGTTTGGTTTCTTTGGCTCTGCCTTCTTGATCTCCACCTACAATAAAAGAGAAGCAAGGACTTATAATATGATGCTTCTTTTACTTAACGAATGAACTTAAAGCGCTTCTTAATTATCCAAAGTGCATTCAGTAGTCAAGAAGTGGATACACTTCCCAGAACTTTCTGACAACAGAAAAGATTCGAAACAGATGACATGCAATGACTTCTTTAAGACGTTATAAAATAGCTTCACAAGGTAACTTTTCCTCATAATTCAAAGACTACCCTTCAGAAGCTAATCCAGAACAACCTTGACAACAGTTACAATAATAATTAAATGTAAGTGTTGTATATGTATCATGCAAAAGAACTTATCAGGTCAGCAAAATGCAGACATGCACTATGCAATTGATTGATTTTTAAGCAGCAAAGTGAAACTCAGTCATGAATGACTCGTTTTTAAGAGATATTGTCAACTCTGCTAAGGAACAAAAACTGGGGTAGGAATTTGACAATAAGGAAAAGCTGTAGACATATCAAATCCAAGTCAGTGAAAACCTCACATTAAGAAACATGGTTAACTTCTCAACAGCTTAGTCAACATATTTCAATGGCATAGATTGACAATGCAAGAGGCCAGCATTTGATGAGTGACCAACTTCAAAGTGAAAATTGCAAACATTTTCCATTAATATTCAAAGGTCAGAATCATAGCTCATGGAGACTCTAGGATCTAGTTATTTTGTGAATTTAAATATTTCATTAATTTCTTACATTTATTTTCCTAAATTATGTTTTCTTACTCGAATAGGTTTACATTTCCAATATTTATTAAGATTGGCCACTCAAAAGTGATGATTGATGGCCCATTGCGCACTGAAGGCTGATATTTAAAACAAATTCCATCATGAAGAATGTATTAACCCACTATCTTTTTGATATGAAGCCATAAACAGAATCAGACAAGTATCCCAAGAACAATAATCAGATACACAGTGATAAGCTATGAGATAAAATATGAAGGTGCAGCAAAAAATCTTATTGGAATTCAATTTGGAAAATTAAGTGAAGAAGAAGTTCAAATAAAGATGACCTGCTTTAATTTCCATCAATAAAATGCCAATTAAAAGTCAATAAATAATCAAAATTATTAACAAAAATAGCTCCAGGGTTTACCAGTCACTAAAGACGCAATTGTTGAAACAGAGACATTGCATCTAAGAATAGAAAATAATAAATGGAAGTTAATATTAGCAGGCACTCTGCTCACCTGAGCTCCAGCCAGCTCAAGCTTGTTACCCTTGGCCAACAGATCATCAACTGCTTCTTCTGTTTCAAAAGTGATAAATCCAAAGCCACGTGAACGACTTGTGGAATGATCCCGCATGATTTGGTGCTCTTGGACCTCTCCATATTGCATAAAGAAGTCCTTGAATTCATCTGCCCATTTGCAACATACAGATTAGCACCTCTATAGATTAATATCCCAACAAGACTCATTATAATGCAACACACAACTCCACGAGGAAAGAAACAATAAGATAAAAGAAAATCACCTTCATTCACTGATGCAGGAATGCCACCAACAAAAATCTTCTTTGTCCTGAAATCCTTGGAACCAATAGCTCCCTTTGGTATCGTTCGCTTAATTTCCACCTTTAAAAATCACAAAATCACGCATAGTCAGAAATTTAAAGTTTACTAACTACTTACTTTAGATATACAAAATTCAGTTCAACAACAATATAGTTTAGACAATAAACATAAACCCTACTTGTTTCCCATTAATAATATGAGTTTCTTGAATGACTTTATCAACCACAGAGGGATCTGCATACGTTACGAACCCAAATCCACGAGGCTGCCCCGTCTTCCGGTCCTTCATTATCACAGAATCCGTAATTTCACCATATTTACCAAAATGCTTGATAAATTGTGCTACATAAAACAATCACAGCCAACCAAAATAACTATAAGCCAAAAAAGTTGCCCTAAAACTAACACTACAAAAGATCTAGCACAACAAAAACAATGAACTAACCTGACGTAGTCTCTCTAGCTAAACCTCCAATAAAAATTTTTCTGCAAAATTTACATGTTCAATTAATTCAGAAACTAATTCACTAACAAGTTATGTCTTTTACAAGCACATATCNCATAACTAAGCACAATATAGCAAAAGACAGAAAACAAGAAGCTAGATGTGAAAAAGTTCCGAAAAACCGAGACAATGCTACGGTGGTGGCTATTGATACCAAGACTCAGAATTCTAAGATGGGTATTTTACATAGTTCACATTAAATTAAGAAAAAAAGCGAAAAGAAAAAAGAAAAAGTAGAAAACACCCACTAAGTAAAATAGTAAAAAGGTTATATGAATTTGCTTCTTCGAGTCGTAATTGCTGAGAAACCAAGGAAAGAAAAAGTAACAAGCAGAAGGAAAAGGGGAATTACCCAGGGCTTGCTCCGTCTCCAGTATGAGGGTGAGACCTGTCCTCTTCAGCGT
>JANLJB010001521.1:0-45368 GCA_026212285.1 Bursera cuneata | reverse complement strand
TCCATGAGGTTGCGTGTGTTAGAACGACGGTTAAGGTAAAGAAAAGGGAAATAGCCTAGAGAAAAAATAGAGCTTCGAAGAAGAAGAAGAAGAAGAAGAAGAAAGGAAAGTACAAGAGGCGTAGAATGGAATAGATATTGTTAGTTTCAGTTTCCTAACTTCTGAGCCCTAAAACCCTCTGTTTCCTCATTGGTTGGTAAAGGTGGATATTCGTACACTTGGGCACCATTTGAATACACCCTCTCCTATCCAATGAAAACCTGCCACCACTACTAGCGTGTTTAAACGTGAATTGTAAATTCAAAATTATTGTTTTTCAGTGCAAAAAATTCGATTCATTGTCATTGTATAGTATATCAAAATAAGAATATAAATGAATTATATACTAATTTTTTAAATTATATAAATAATAATATAAAAATTAAGTAAAATTTATCATAAAAACTTTTTTTAATACGTTTTTTAAAATAGCCCCATTTAAAAAAAAAATTTCATATCATAATTCTTTGTTCAACAGACTAACAATATTATTAAACAGTAAAACAAATATGCTAACAAATATGCTACTTAATGGTAACTCAACAATTCGAGTTATGTTATCAAAAGTACGAATACTCTCTATTCAAGGCTTATAGTAAAAAAATCTTTAAATTAAAATTATTTTTAAAAATACACTTAAAACTAAAATTAAAAATAAAACTATTTTCATGAATTCCTCAATTATAATGACCAGGTCTTATATTCTTGAATCATAGTAATAAATATAATGATTTTATTTAACTGATTTATTTATCGATTTAGAGATAATGACTCCCTTAAATTTTCCTTTAATCACAATTTGACTCTTTAGTCGAGAAGAAAGGCTAAATAATCATATTGCCATCTAGAGAACACATTCAATTTTTTAAAAATTATCTTTTTATTCTAACTATATATTGACCGTAAGCTTCTGTTTTGTTATTTAGTATCTCCAGTCTAATCTAGTATTGCACAAAGTACACTACAAAACAACAGAAAATAATGCCATCCCATATTCAACCGAATCGAATCGAATCCAGTTCATTTCCAATGGTTAGGGCATTTGAAAAGATGCCGAGTTCATTTTAAAATGCCCAGTTGGCCTGTCCACTGCGAGGCAAGTTCATACCTCCGATTAAAAAGCAACAGAAAATACGGACTTGCTGCTGGTAGTTGATTTGTAATAGAGATTCATTAGTGGCACCTCAACAATCCAACTGAAATTGCAAAAATAGATAACAATATCAGCATCTTCAAAAGATTGGGTGAAGGGGAGGGTGAATTGATCTGATTTCTCTAAATCAAAAGAGACTTGGGCACTACCACAATAGATATCCTAAAATTGCCTTGCACTGAAAGAGATTAACCACGTAAGGACTCTGGACTTGAAACAAAAATCAAGTTCATCATGCTGAGATTACAGCCAATGATTTCTTCAGAAATGCTAAGTACCTAACGTACATGGTAAAATTACAAAATTTTGATAAGCAAATTGCTAGGCGATGTGCGCTTGGCGATCTGCCTATCATAATATATCCACAGTGAGTGAAACAGAGAGAGTTGTATCTAATCAGGCAATGCCAAACCATGAGAACCTAGTAAGTATTCTGAGGATTAAACCTTCTCCTTGCTTCTCGCCTATAGTAAGGAGTTTCATCTATCGTTCTTCTCACATAATCTACAAAAGGCTGGGGTGTTCGAGGAGTCTGATCTTTTGAAACAGACGGACCACTACGCTCAGGAGTAACTGGTGCTATTTGACTTGGAGTGGTAGAAATAGCTGGTTGTGATCTGGTGTATCTCTCCACTCTCTCCACTCTACAAATTATCATTACCAGTACGAATGCCATTAAGGTAAAAAATCCAACTACGCCCACAAAAAGGAATTCCTTTATGCTGGATTCTGCACTTTCTGCAGGTTTGTAGTTAACATCTAGTTCCATTCTCTGACCTGTAAAACAGTCCAAAGATGACTATTAACATCTAAGTGGAAAGATACTACTATGGTCTCACAGGTACATGCTTTTTTGGTTGCTAAAAGCAGGTAAATTCCATCAGAACTCGAAATGACAGAGGCTCACCAGTGGCTGGAAGTGTGAGTATGATTTTATCCTCAAATTTCTGGGCTCTTGCTACTTTGACCTGAAGACATTGACAAGAGAGTTGATGATTGTAATAAAGATATAGAATTGTAGAAGGCAGTCATTCTTTCTGTTTCACACAGCATATGCAATTATTCATTTCCTTTTTAATATTGCACTGAAATGAGATTTTCTCAGGATTCTACAAGGTTATAATTCTGGTTTTGCTGTATTCAGTTATACAAAAGTGAAGCACCCACCTCATACTGTAGACGCCCGCCAATCCCAAAATCTTCCTTATGGATGGGGTTGATCTTCATCAAATCCTGGTTGAACCAATGGATTTCAACATCTACAATGAGAAGACAACAACAAATAGTAAGGTTATAATATTAGATTAGTTGATGGGGCACATTAGATGCAAGTGCACCAAAAGAGATATATTAGGAAGCAAGATGGTGCCTGCTTATACTGGTGAGATGCTGCTGCTGCAATATAATTTATTGGAACTAATATAGCTACACGGCAAGCTTAATAAAACAGTTAGATGACATGAAAGATAACTAATTGAAAAACTAAAAGACAGCTTCTCATCAGGGTAATTAATGGTTTTCTCTTTTTATTCAGATACAATGAAGAAACTTTAACACATCATCCACACTCAGCAAAAGCATACAGAAGAATTTGCAAGCTAATCTTATGTAAATTGTCTAAGGGTGATTATCAACGTCTAGTATGGATACTTTTAATTAAGAGTGGAAACATGGCATGTTAACACAAGTAGAAAAGAATACTGCCACTGTTGGACCAAAACAAAAACAGAAAAAGACCCCTTGGCAGGGTGCCGGATGGTTGTTGGTGAAGGAGGAGGAGAAATACTCATGTTGTTTTACCTATATTCCCCAAGATAGTGATGATAGTCGTGTTAGAGTCTGGTGTAAGATTTAACTGTAATGTATTCTGCAACGCAAAAACATTCACTGTTAAAATTATTTTGGTTAGGGCTTCAATTTAACAGTTAAATTATTCAGATAAAGGCTTAAAAGTAAAGAATCTTAACTTCAAGACTTTAATTAAATTAAATACTTGCAAGACAATACACTTTGTAACATGCAGTTTACTAATAAATAGATAGAACTAAGCGCTCAAGCCAGTTAGTCACTCTAGCACAAAGGCGGGCATCCAGAGGCCCACGAGGAATCAGGGGTTTACTACTTATCGATGGAAACAAATAGGCCTCCTGGTTATGTCTATGCCATTAACATCAAGTTTTCTTGGCCCTAAAAACATAGCATCCAATTACCTTGTCCATCTCCAATATGGAAAAGCCTCCTATAAAAAGTGCAGATGCCGATCCAGAAACATATTCTGCTTCTTTCAGTGAAGCACCAATTGAGACAGATACATGTGGGCTTATGTCCTTTGACTTTGGAATTGAACGTACCAAATGCTCAGGAGAGTAAGGGAAGAATAGGCAGTACAAGTTACCAGTATCAAGATCCATCCATGGCTTGGCATACCTTCGATCATCGACAGGCAAATGTCAAATGATGCAATAGTTACTTCCATAATATAATCCAAACAGACAAGAAACATACCCAACAAAAGGAGGATCCACCTTACAATCATAAGAGATTCCCTTATGAGCTTCAGACTTGCTAGTATCACTGTTGCACCCAAACAAAACGATTCAAAGCCTTCAACTATTTTTGTGTACGTTTAGATTATCAATAAATTTGTTCAAAAACAGAACAATAAGAAAAACAACCACTAGGTCTTGATGCAATAAACCTTTAACATAACGCAGAACATTTAGATGAAAAGGATAATGACCAGCAAACAACACAAGTATCAAAATGATAATACAGGGTTTGAAAAATGATTTCAAAGTATTATATCTTGGATATTGAATGCACAGAAATACTAATATATTAAAGTATGTCTACAATATTATGCTGTTGATAAGAAGCGTAGGTGATGCAACCTCATGTAGAAGTAGTCACCTAGATCAGCCAAGGAAAATGTCATTTTTTTTCTATTTAGGAAAATCTAAACAGTTTGACAGGCTCCATGGAGCACACTGCCTCTCCGCTTAAGCAAAGGTAGTGACCTGCGACTTTCCTTTTTATCAAGAGGAGAGCTTTACTGAGCTACAAATGGAGATTAATGTATTTTGCAATGATGTCAATAATACTGATTTCCCATTTTTGTAAATTTCCCAGAAATTAACTATAATACAAAACATGGAAGAAGTTTGCGAATAATGCGTAGAGATTCTATATAGGATACACATTATGTATCTCATATGATTTACAACAATAAGTATCCACAATAAATGGGCAGCAACCAGACATATCATCAATCAAAATAAAGGTGCATAAAAACTTTATCAATTTCTAAGCAACTGAGTTTTTTACAGACCTGAACCTCACAGAGAAAGAGTATCCTTTGGTTGGGAAGGGAACATTTGTTAGCAACTCCTTTGGAGCATCCACAGAAATGATATTTCTTGATAGAACAGTAACTGTAGTTTGCAGTTTCATACTTGGGCATTCAAAAGACACTACATAATTAACAAGTCCAACTATAAAAAATTGACCTTGTATTTGAAGTATATAACAAAACCACATTAACAGGATTCCCTCATTTAGCACCTTGAGTAGATCCTATCCCAACTGCTTTAGCTTTTCCAGATGGCATGTCCACATGCAATACGCTGTCATTTGCACTAAACCAGTGTCCAGAAACTTTATCATCAAAACCTACCATGTAATGGAAAATTTTGTTATGTCAATGTGGTTAGAAATAAAAAAATAGAAATATAAGAGAGAAGGAAAAAAAATTAAAGAAAATGGAAACTTAGCATTCACATTTCATACTCAGAAGTAAAACGATGAATATTGAAACTGATTCTACAGAAATTTAAATAATTCCATTTGCAGCAGAAAATAGCCATCAGATCATGAGAAACATGACAATAAAGATGATAACTCGTGCTTGGTTCATGCAAAAGTCTTTTATTAGAACATCTTGAAAAACCATAAACCTGACTGACCTTCTCCCAAGCAGTCAGGAGTTGTAAAATTGATAGCGATTAAAATCTAAAACCTCTATCAGATTGTTCAGAGATGAAAAATAAAGCTACAATACTGCATTACCAATCAAAAAAGGATTTGACTATACCTTCATGAAAACAATAAAACAAATTTGGCCATCAGATGTTATAAGTATAGATTTAAAACCAAACAGGTTTCAGTTTCAGATTTTAAAAACATTTAGAACAAATCCAAATTTGTTTATTGTGTCCTGGCTTTGGAAACTTGTTTTCAGGACATGAACCAAAAAGGCCTTCAGCTTCTCATATCCTTATAAAAACCAATAAGATTTAAGGATCTGCTTAGATGAATTCAAGATACATTAGGAGCAATCATTTATAAAACACCAGAATAAGAATGATATTGAAGGCTTAAATACTAAAGTTAAACCCACATCCGTAAGCTTGAGCTTTAGGTAAACTGACAAATTTAATATAATATTAGTCATATTGAATCAACCATCCAGGATCAAATCCCATTTAATTAAAAAAATATTAAAAATTATTATTTGACCTACTTGTAAGACTCATTGAAACATGTGAGGCTAATTCTAGTCTACGTTATAAATGCAAGTGAGACAGCGTATTGAGGCTTAAATATTTAAGTTAAACCTACACTTATCATATTAAGTTTCTTAGTAGATCTAAAAACTTAAACTTGTAAGTATAAACTTAACTTGAATATCTAAGCTTTAATATTGCCCTCTCATGTGCACTAGACAGTCTCATGTGCCTCATGTGAGATTTACAAATGTATCAAATAACAGATTTAATATTTTTTTAATTAGATGACAGAAGAAACAAGCCTCACATGCCTCAATGGGTTACATATTTAAGTTAAACCATACTTAGAAGCTTAACCTTTTAGGAAAATCGGTAAACTTATATTAAGTTTGTCAGTAGACCAAAAAGCTTAAGCTTATAAGTGCGAGCTTAGCTTGAATATTTAATCTTTAATAAGCCTCCTCATGTGCACCAGGCAGAGCCTCATGTGCCTCAGTGAGACTTACAAGTGGATCAAATAACAACTTTAATATTTTTTAATTAAAGAACACAAAGAAGATTCAAACTTAGACTATTGGATCACTATAACTTTGATCTCATGTTAAGTTTGTCACTAGACCTAAAAACTTAAGCTTATAGTTATGGGCTTAACTTGAATATTCAAGGCTTAATATACCGCCTCACGTGCCTTTTAAAAAAGTGTCAAACTTAACCTGGTATTAGAGCCACATTGACCCAACAGTCGCAGGTTTGAATCCCCTTATCATGTCATTTAAAAATTAAAAATTAAAGAAAATAATTTCTTTCTTACTTTCTTTGAAGAATGAAGTACAATTATCTAGGATAATACAATCAGTATAAAATCAAATACATTCCTAAACAAGATCGGAAAAATAAGATGCAATCTTTCTATCAAAAGAAAATAAAATATACAACACGATTAATAAGATATCTCATAAACATGAGATACCAAAGAATTAGTAGAGATCTTCAAACATATCAATGAATATCCCCTAACAAAAATATTAAAAGTTGTTGTTTGATCTACTGGTAAGACCCGTTGAGGCATGTGAAACTTGGTCCCAGTCTACGTTGCAAGTGCACATGAGGCCCTTGCACGTGAAAGAGCAAATTGAAGGTTTAAATACAAAAGTTAAATCCACACCTATAAGCTTAAACTTTTAGGTAAAGTGGTAAACTTAACAAATGACATAAAAGCTTTAAAAAAAAGAAGCAGATCTCAAAGTTATTAAAGATAAGGATTACCAATCAACATACTGAACATCATACAAACAAAGAGTAACATAAAATTCGTTTTGCATGAAAACGGAATTGTTTTTTCAGGTTAGAAAAAATTGAAATGTAAATTCACCAAAGACGCACCTGCGATGCTGAAGTCAATACCACCTCCTACATTAGTAACTGGAGTCTGTGGATATATATGGGCACCAACCGAAATCTGCAGAAATAAAGGAGTCAGTGATAAAGTATAAAAATTAATGAAATATGAATAGGAGGATACAAAAAAAGGAAGATAAGAAAAGGAGCAAATTGCAGTAAAAACTTGTACTGGAGAACAATAAAAAACAATAGCTTGACAAAGGAAGCATTTTTCAAACAAAAGACTCAGAAGGCGGGTATACGGGTCACAAAGTGCTTAATGAGCCCCTAACAATTAGAGCATTTGTGATTGTGGACCAACTCAATTTCTTTGTGTCTATCCTCAAGTCCATTCCTAAAATCAAAAGAGCTGCCTTAATTTCAGACAAAAAGACGATTGTTTGCTAGAACAATAATATGGCATGGGACCATCGCATAAGGTAACATGCCCTGTTATTGTTAAATAGAAACTCGGTTTTCTTCTTCTTTTAATCAGAGGAGGAAAGTTGCAGCAAAAGAATTGACTATGTCCACAAAAGATACACAATGACCTTGATTCTAAAGGCAAGGGAGCTTAAGTGCCAAGCTTTGTTATGCGGCTTTCTATACAGCTCAGCTTTCAACTATTCGGAGAAAGAAAAGATATATCAGACATGGCTGAGTTGTGACCAACTACATCTTCAGTGTACAGAGTTTCATGGTTCAGTTAAAGCTAAGTACCAGAATGTAGTCTGACTTCTGTGGACTATCGTCAATTGAGACTTTCACAAGAGCTCTACCATGTCGCATTCCCTTCATCCAGAAAGTGAATTACAGAAATAGCAATTAAATTATATTGCTAAGAAGAACTTGAAAAGGAACAAAAATAATATTCTGATGCTACATGTGAAAGTGAAATCCTCTAAATCTCAGCAGTTTGTACTGAAGCACAAAAATACAGTACAAAATGCAAAAAGGTCCAAGCAACAACTCCTCGATCGCTTGTTAGTTGTTATAAGGACCATCTACAACTGAAACTTGTTATTAACTATGAACAAACCTTGAGATGGATTTTCCCACTGCTTTCAATTGTGTTGTTAATGGAGACAACATCATGGTAGTTAGTTTCAGCACGATAGTAGAGGACATTATGTGCTTCATGAAAAGGATTTCCTGGTCAAACACAAAGTCATAAGAATGATAAAGACTCAATGTCAATAACAGGAAGTGTGAATGAATAAATAATATTAACAAAAGATCAATACCTAATGCATCATAATAGCTTATCGGAATTTCACGTTGGCCACCAACACCAAGATGAATTACATGCAACGGAAACTCTTCCTTCCTTATTCTTATTTGAGCCACCTTTTTTTTTTTTTTTTAATGAGAAGGAACAAAGAGAATTTCATTAATAGAAGAAATGTAGATAAAATAATGAACAAGCTATGCACAAATAGATCCAACTAATGGATCACAAATGAACCACCTTAAAAGAACATAGTCAGAATAGTAAGTTTAAACTTTTAATAGCATTAAACTTGCCACTTTTCTAAAAGCTTAAGCTTGTAAGTATGGGTTCACCATTAGTTTTATACTTCAATACACCCCCTCATGTGCAAAGGACTCACGTATTTTTGCACGTGGACCGGACCTCACAAGCCTCTTTTGGGTCTTATAAGTGGGTCAACATATTTTTCTTTTTAATTTGCATCGTGGGGATTCAAACCTAGACCGTTGGGTCACCATGACTCTGATACTATATTAAGTTTGTCACTTTCCTAAAAGCTTAAGCTTGTAGGTGTGGGTTTAATATTAGTTTTATACTTCAATAAATAGATTGGTCAAGAATGCATATCATCACAAAGTAAGAAACCATGTTGACCTCAAATCGTATATAACCAATAGTGCTGCAGATATCAGGTTTTGGACAACAGCAAAAACTCACTCTGCATATTAACAATTTAAAAAGTTCTATGAATTGTACCATTAGCCAACACTATTTTACTTTATATGTTTAGGGCAACATAGGAGGTTGCAATACATTTTGACCAAAAAGTAATACTGACACATTGAAACTTCAATCTTTTAGCTATCTTCAGTTCACTATGAGAGGAAGTTTAGACAAATTTAAAACCTATTCATACTCTAGTATCTAAAACTTAGTCCAGAGTTAATCAGCTTAAGTAGCACCAAATACATATTTCAGTAAACCATACCTAAATGGTTAAGCTTGCCATATTCATATCTAGTTTAGTAGAATACAACTATAACTGAAAGATAGTAAGATCTATTCGATACCTCAGCAACCCTGATACAAGCAGCTATCTCAACTTGTCCAGTGGACCGATCTTTTGCCTGAATGCATGCGATACTGTTGCTCTCAGTTGTTTTTATTCTATCTCCATCAATGGACATGTCATCTTTGTCTGCAGCTTCATTCTTCTCACCACAAATTTTCAACAAAGAATAAATAATAGATCCTTTGCGACTTTGACTGTTCCACTGACCATAAGAGTCCAAAGATGAAGGCAAAAGAGCAGATGTAGTATAATGGGGAGGAAGAATCCATGTTATCGGAGCACCAAGAGCGAGAGGGAGATCAGGCACCACAGACAATGATATAGATGCACTATAAATCCTTGACTGCGAGTACGAATCAGAAACAAAATCACACAAGAAAGCAGCTGCGACATTCGTCCTGCCTGCAGATCTGGAATTGGTTGATAATTGCGTATGAGAAGACTAAGCCCATGTCACAATTTAGCAAACATCAATTAAGTCAAATGCAAGTATCAGTAGCAGATATATCAAAGAACTACATATCTATGTCTTCAAAATATAAATTTGAATATAGTCACTGATGAAGGTCAAGTCATGCTTATTAAAAAAACCTCTATAGAAAAGCTTCCATCCACAGATAAGCAGTACAGCATGGGCCTTAAAATCTTAAACGAAGCCATAAGCCCATAACAGGCCTCAAACTTCCTTCTGCACAGCAGGGTACATCCATAGAGTCCTCAATTAAATAGTTAAGACAGCAACTTGGGGGTTCAAATTAACTAATCTTACAATCCCTTGAATCGAATCCTATACAAGAAAGGGACTTGCCAAAGAAATGATCTTATCGAATTACCAACTTATTTTGCCTATGATGTTTGAAACTTGTGGTTCATTTTCTTATTCAACTTGACTTATTCAAGAAGTAGAAAAAGTTGAAGGTTTAGAAAATTATACTTATATAAGGAACAAGAGTTCTGCTCCTATTAGAAATAAAAAATCTCTACATGTACTTAGTTTATGAGAGAAGTGTATTATAAAAGGTTACCCAATATGTGTTCCATTTGAGGGCTGTGGAAGAGTTGTATCAGGAGGTATCAATTTGGATATCAGGTTTAGTGATTGTACTCTAATATTTATGAGATCTAGTTAATTTTTTTCTCTCATACATGAATGTATATACGTGATACCGAACCACATAAATATATGTCTCTTTGTGTGGTTTGTGATTTATTTCATATAACATTAATCTTGATGTGTTATATGCTTTCGCACAATCTCCTAACATATAATTTGGACCAAGTATTGGGTCTCTATGGGTTTAGTGTCCTCTAAATTTTGAGGTATGACATTTTTCTTCATTCATTACCGTTGGGAAGTGGCAGTAACTTAATAGAAGATTTTTTACTTTTTAACTGATTTGTGGCCTCTTTTAGGATGTCCTAGTCACTTCTTGTTTTGTCTTTGAATCTTTTGAGCAGTCTTGACATGCAAAGCCTCAAGGTGAAAAGCTTGTACCTTTTGTACAATTTTTTCTTTGAATATATCTTTTTGGTTTCTTATTTAAGAAAAGAAGATGTTGTTTTGCTGATGGTTTACACTTGAAAAAGAATGAATAAATAAACCCAAAAAAAAAAAGAGGAAACTCAGTCTATCTCTTTTAGACTGCAACTCTTTTAGCATAAATAAAAAGCAAAGACAGAGCTAAAATAAATAAAATGTTGCCATATCCACCATATACCTTCCATAAAGGACTTTGATGTAACCAAGTTCTTTCTCATCCAAGTAACTAGGAAATTGAACTTCCCCTGAAGCAGCTGACAAGAGACCATGTTTATCACCATCTAGTTGCTCTATGCGGAAACTCAAAACCTTGAAATAGAATATTTAAAAAAAAAAAATTACACCAGAAAGAGCAGGCAATATCTTGTCATCCACAAGTGTTTGACAAGACCACAAACAACAAACAATGGCAGAACCATAAGCCAGTAAATACAACCTTCTCATCTTCTATAGTCCAGCTGTAATTCTTGCAGAGCTCATAAAATGAAAATAAGTCACCCTGACAACATCAATATGTCAATCAGTAGTCTGATAAGAGATGAAAATAACTGAGGTGTTCCTCTTGATTTTAGGTTCTTGCCTCAGGAAATAAAGGATATATGGGCATCTCACGGCCAACACCGAGTTGTTCAGTTTGTACATGTAACATGACCAAGGAAGGAACTCCAACTCTAATGTTGCTGTATGCTTGACAAATAATAGTATCACCATTTCCCAAAACTGTAGCAAGGAGGGTCTAATCATTAAACAAAAGGCAAAATTAGTCAAACATATACATTTAGAATAGTTCCTTATAAATGTACAATCTAATTTAGGGTGCTATATTCCATCACCAGGGTAAGGCAGGCAATTGTCAAGTCTATAGGTTGAGGGGATCAAAATTCTCTATACTAACCCCAGTTTAAGTGTAACAGTTGAATCTCTTCTTAAATCATAGTACTTCAGTCTACACTGAAATTCATTGAAAAGAAATGTACTCTTTAACAGTCTCTGGATGGTGGGATTTGAAGCCTATCTCATCACATAATTCACATTATTAAAAAAAAAAAAAAAAAGGTTAGAGATTCGAGAACATGATTTTCTAGAAGTTGAAAATTTTATCTTCCATGTCCATTTCTAAAAATAGAATATCATTCTCAACAAGCTTGGGGTAGGATTTACCTCTGAACATGGCATTATTATCAGTCTAACATATACATATGACAGTCACACTAGGAGGGGGAAGAGAGGGTAGTGGTGGGCAAGGGCTTAGAACGGGAGGGGAAGAGAGATAGCGAGAGGATTCTGTAAAAAATTAACACTGAGGCTAAAAGACTGGCAAACAAATGCTAACATAGGTCTTATAAAAGTTAAAAGTGTGTTTATATTGATGGCCTGGTTCCTAGACCCATAAATCGGCTTACTAGTTAGAGGTGGCCAACCCACATGGCCTCTGTGGGGGACTTTCACTGGACTGGATACCGAATCCACAGGGTCGAAAGAATGGGGCTCTGAGCCACCACTTGGCCCACGAAGGACCTGCATGGGCCACCAATTGTTGAGGGCCTCGTGCCTAGACACATAAACTGGCTTACAAGTTAGGCGGTCAAGCCTCGTATAAGCACTTCCACTTAGGTTCTACTACCCGATGTGCGATCTCAACAGTTTATCTAACAGATCTAGTACTCCAAATAGATTTTCACCCAGAGATAAGAAGAAATCCAATCCAATGAGTTTAGCTACAAACTATAGAATAAATTTGTAAAGCATAACAACATCAGAAAACATGTATCAGTCTTAAATCTGCATAACATGTATGCATAAAAAACTTAAAGAAGCATAAAGACAAACCCAAAAAACACTCAACCAAGCCTTTGTAACCAGCAAGTGTGATAAATACATTTAGCAAAACATAAAGAGAACAGGGGATAATTATAAGAATCAGCTGGGCATAATATCTTACAGTGTTCCCAGGTGAGATGGCAAACAATTTTCCCGAAGATCTGTGGACTATTGCTATTTTATCATCCATACTAGTGTAGTCAACATATACACCAATAGTTGGGCCTCCTTTCAGGGAAAGCTAATAATACAAAAATGATCATGTTACTTAAGCAAATGGTAGCACACAAAAGAGCAATATACCAAAAGCTATGTTCAGAAAAAAAAAAATTAAAAAAAAAATTAAAAAAGCAAAGAAATTTTCTGTTCATAGAAAATGTTTAAAGGCGTAGGAGAAGAAAGAGTGATATTTGTACATTAATACAGCAAAAGAGTGATATTTGTACATTAATATAGCAACTAAATAACATAGTACTTCAATTTCCCGTCTTTGAACTTGAAAAAGAATAATAACAATAAGCAAGGCAAAGAATAAAAACAAGACATACCATAAAAGATGCACCTGGAACCAGGAAAATATCATGTGGGTGGATTCTTGGGGGTGCATAGACTTCTACCTTTATCCGTTGACTTACTATTTCATGTCCAGAATGCTGTCTAGTACTGACCTGATTTCAACAACAACCAGTATACTAGAATGTATCAAAACTTCAATACAGAAATTGATGGCACCAACTGGATGACATATTGGCAAAGGACTAGACAATTAGCTTACATAAAGAGTTGTGATCCCAAGATATTTAGCCATAATTTTAAAACTGGATGCATAAAGATATCCACCATCAGGACTCGGGACATCACTATTGTCCACAAGTTCAACTATATGATCCTCAATATGCACCTGAATATCCATATAAGCATACTGCAACAAAAATTCACAATAACTGAATATTTAGTTACTAAAGATTAAGGCAGAAAATATGACTAAGACATGCATGCAAACCCACATTTATGGAAGAACAAACACATATCAGAAAACTAATTGACAAAATAGAAGAGACTAATTAAGTTGGGAACATATTTTCCACATCCATGACCGTGAACTTGCGAATACACAAAAGTTCAAGTAGCGAGTAACAATCTCCCTCAGGATTTAGTTCAATGCATGAGCAAACCAAAAGAAACTGGAACATGCAACTCCCAAATAATAACAGATGAAATAAACTCAAACCTGAGAAGATTCAAAAGTACTTCCTCCATCAATTCCAGCCATTAGGTCAATAGAATGTGACTCACCTTCCTGAAAAATAATGAGTTAGCAAACAATAAATGTGATTTCAGGATAAAATCAATCATCTAGGCAAAACATACCATGAGACTTATTTCTTCTCCTGTCACAATCTTAATCCAATCAACATCAGCAACTTGGACCTGTAAACACAAACCTCCGTGACTAAATACGAGACTGAGCAGGAAAACAAAATATTGCCACAAATGCATCATTCCCAGTATAATGCAAAATGAAAAGTAAAAAAGAAATCGAAAGAGCACAGAGCTCACGAAGTCAGATAACCTCCTTCAATTAAACCCCTAAAAAAAAAGAGAGAGAGAAGCTGAATTCGTATTTAACATTAGCAAATGCATCTCCAAACTCTCAAAATACTCAAAAACTAACTAATATAAAGCACAATTCAATCAGCATATGACAACTTTCCCTTTCCTCACCTTCCATGCATCATGGGAAAATTTGAGTTTATTTATTGTTTTCTTGGATGAATAAAAGTTTGGTACTTTGCTAATGAAAAAGTACTACAATCAGAAAGGATTAATCTTGTATAACATTTAAAAAAAAATAAAAATAAATAATTAGGACGCAAGAAATTATAATATAAAAAGAGTATCTAGTGGTACACAAGATGGTGAACTAACTCTCTAAACCAAAAACAAAAAGAAAAACCTTGTATCTCTTGGAGACTAGTCCCAAACAGAAGCAGGAAGCCAGATCCTATCCCATAAACTCAATCTTTTATGTAGGTATGCCTATAAAACCTGGATGATATTGGGTTTGACTGCTTCTGTTAGGCTTTAATGCTGAGAGTTGGTTTGGATTGAAATGTTATACAGATTCTGTTAAGGAATTGAAAAATAGTCGTACCAAATTTAAGATTGAAGAATTGTAAGAGGAGGATATCTACCTGACTTATTCCCATCAACAGACAAATCACATTAAAATGACAACAGAAATAAACAAATTACCAGAGCTGAAGCTGCACGTGGAGGAGAAAGCCCAATATCGTAAACTGTCACAAGTGCAGTTCCCAATCCTTTTGGAGATAACATCAATTGTGAGCATTGTAAACCTGGTGGGGGTGGTAAGACCTCTATTACTCGAGAATCATTAACAATAGCCTCCAGGAAACAGCTCCCCCCACCAATTGACAGATTAACCTGAGTTAGATAATAAGATAGTTACAGCATTTGTAACAATTACATTGACTAAAATTTGGAAGTTAAGTTTACTTACCTTAGCTTTCGGATTGAAAAATAACAAGTTGAACTCTGGATTGACTCTTAGAGTAGAAATAAGCTGCATATATGACCAGATTCCAAAGGTCAGAACAGAACCTATTAGCAATCCAGAAGGTGAACTCTAAGAATATATTGTTAACATATAAAAAGAACGAAAAAGCCAATTTAAGGCTTCCTGCAATCACATAACTCAGGGCAGCATACCTGTAAACGTACAGCATCCGTTAGGAGATGCTCTGAAATTTCAAGCAATTGAGCAGACTGATGACCACCTTTGGTATCACAGAAACCAGAGACAGTGGCACGAACAACACACTGAGATAACAAAATTCAGCAATTCAGCAAACATTCAAGACTACAACACCCAAAAAAAAAAAAAAAAAAAAACCACAAGGAAAACATTTCTAGCAATAATCAAACATTTTCGGTANCAACACACTGAGATAACAAAATTCAGCAATTCAGCAAACATTCAAGACTACAACACCCAAAAAAAAAAAAAAAAAAAAAACCACAAGGAAAACATTTCTAGCAATAATCAAACATTTTCGGTAGAATGCAGATTTTATCACCATTTAGTATCTGATCCAAGTAAGAGCATATTGCAGTATAGAATGAACATTCTAACATCAATTGTGAGCATTATAAACCTGGTGGGTGTAGAATGCACATTATATCATAAGTAGTAGATGAAATCTGGGAGTTAAGAAATGTGAGGCACCTATTGAGGCCACTGCTAAGCTAAGAAAACATGCTAAGCATTAACGGGTTGTGGATATGTGGATATCCCAAATTATTACTTCTTGGAAAGATTAATTCATACAAATTGGAGAATAAAATACAATAAACAAGCATGAAACCCCTTTGTTTCCTACATGAAAAATATTGTCGAGATTTTTAAGATTCTTGTTATTAGGTTAGGAGTTTCAACACAACAAGAGAAACTTAAGTTGGCACAATATACCCTAAGTAGGACGAAAGCAACAAAACAAATAACTTGGATCTAGACATTTTCTTAGATGCCATTTGGTAATACATTTTGAGCTTTGTTATAAAAATGATTTCAAAAAGAAAAAGGTAAATTGAATTTTCTATTTTCAAGATTTGAGAATGTGCTTGGCAATGAATTTTGAAAATGAAAACAAGGAAAAAATTTTCAGTATATTTTTTTAAAACACCAAATAAATATTTTTAATGTTTAATTACTAAAACAGAGAATTGGTATTCCTAATAAATTCAAAAAAATTAATAAAAATTACATTTAAAAAGTGAATTAAAAAAATTAAATAACTCAGAAATACTTTATACAACAAATGATTTCTCAAAATAGAAAAGACAATAAAAGTTGTTTTCCCTGCTTCTTTACATTGTAGTTACAAGTGAAAATGTTTTCTGGGCACAGATAAGAAAGTCTATAATCAAACAGCTACACACATTGTACAATTTAACCAAAAAAAAAAATGATGTTCAAACCAACTAGGGCTTGATAATCAACAAAAATGAAATTTTTTAACTAAAATTTAAGATAATCCTAAAAGTACATTCAGAGAAGTTGAAAGTATAAAGCTGGAAATATGAAAGTTTAGTAAGTACCAATCCCGAATCATTTTTCAGGACCAGAAACCTCTCCCAACTGGATTTAGACTTTACAGAAACATAGGCATCATCCCAATGTGCCAATCCATCACAACGGCTCAGTTCCCACCTCAAACAAAGAGAAGATGAGTTTGCAAAAGCTTCCCCAGAGTTACTAATGCCAACAGCAGCTAATCGAATAGTTTGTCCGTTTGCCACACTAACTGGGGTGACACGAATCCGCCCTGGGCCACGGTCAGCTTGAGTTGCAGTACGTATTACTTTGCGTTCATTAACTGAATAATGCCATAAGCCCAATCAAAGGCAAGTAAAAGTCAAATCTAAGGAAAAATCTGTATGACTTGTGCTTGCATGTGCAATATTAAGTGTGTAAATTTTATAGATACCACGTTCATCAACCAGTAAGACAATTGAGGAAGGGAAGCTGCATGTGAGAGACAATGTAACTTCTGCAATTGCCGGCAGAGGATGGTCATCTCCAATCAAATTCCCACGTTTAAAAACCAAATTCTGAGTCATTTAAAATTAGAGAAATGAAAAGCATGACAATGAATTCAACAAATCAAAATACAGTAAAGAGAACACAAGAAAGCATTCAAAAGATATGAAGCATATAGAATTTGAAGTACTCAAAGAGAATGTGGAAGCTTACAAAGGTTCCCACAGTTTGGCACAAGATTCCATACAAACTCTCACTGCTGCCAGAAATGAGATGCACATAAATGCCATCTTTAATTTGCACATGCTTGTCATCCAAGATCTCAAAAGTTTCAATGAACTCAACACCTTCATCCCACCGCTCTGGTCCTCCAACAAGCAAAACATCTATCTTTGTTCCAGGGACAAGATATAACTTATCCAAATTTTCCAGTTGATTACCAGTATTTGTTTCACCTAGATTGTAACCACCATATTGGCTTCCATCACCAGCCTGTTCTACAACAAGGGGTAGATATGCTGCAATTCGCGAAGATGCTTTTAAGACAATAGGTTCATGAAAATAATGATCATAGTGATGATGCTCTTTTGAAAGTGTTGCATGCAGCATAGTTCGGCCAGGACCAGAAGAATATATATAGGTCCATGAACATGGAGGACCAGGAACTGAAGTATGGTGCTCAACAGTCCCTAAATTATCCAAGAAATGTGTCTTCTTGGTTGCATTGACAACAATGAATGACTCGCTTCCAGCTTTCCAATTTATTAAAGAACTAAATGCATCACACTTGTAAAAATAGGCACCTGCACATGACAAATCAACTTCAACAAAAGAACACGAAATTCAACACTAGTAATAAGAAGGGAGTTTATAAATGACTATGACATATGGCATCACCATTTGATGCTTTCATCGTTACAGCAGCTTGAAGATGTGATCCTACAACAATCTCAACCGGGAAATTTTGCAGCATAACCATAGACGAGGGGATAGAAACTTCAATAACAACCTATTAGAAATAATTGGAAAAGAATTATAAAGGTTAACAGAAGAGTAGCCAGGTAGAGTGCATAACATCAAGAAAGATCACTACATTAGAACTTAATGCATTAATGGCTAAAAGAGCTTCAACACCACAACATATGTTACCTCCATTGTCAAATTTATCAATTGTGCAAAAGCACAACTACCTAACAAAGAATTGATGTGCATCAAGTTTCAATTGAGGCTTACATTAAGATGAAGAGGGGTGAATTCAAAGGTCTCACATAATTAGCCAAAATCTATATCTGCATTTGGAGGGGGCTTGTTAGAGCTTAAATGCTATAGTTAAGGTGTTTACCTACCAACTTAAACTTTTAGATCAGGTGGTTATTTAACATAGAACTACTAACACATCAGCATTACCTCATCATAATTGAATGAGTCAAAAATAGACACCACTTTAACGGTAGCTTTTCCAGGCTTCTTTGCCTGGACAACTCCAGAAGCAGATATGGATACTGTAACCACGTCTGAAGAAAACCATTTGTAGTCACCGGATGTTTTTGCACAACCTATACAATTTAATAACAAAGCTCATCAACATATTCAGAGCAAAGTTACAATATTTATCTAATTGAGCAGGCAGAAAGCACCCAACCTCCAGTAGCTTTTAGCTCCACTTCTTGGTAAATACCGGGGGCCCATGGAAGAAGAATGCTCTGAGACAAGCCATCAGTTCTGTCCATGCTAAACTTAACTTGATCACATACCATTATTTCTTGTACAACCTTGAGAACCTATGAGATAAAGATGATGCAGATGACACTTAACTGCCTAGCATGGTTATGGGAGCATTCTAAACAAGAAAGAGAGATAAAATAGAACTTATAACTAAGATATGAAAAGAAAAAAGAAAAAAAGCTAAAGCAAAGTCACACCTCCTTTGTATCCTGATGCCCAGTAAAATATGTTAACGAAGCTGTTAATTTTCCCACTCCCTGTGAAGTTGCTTTCAGGATTCTAGAATTTCGCCAGCCATGCATGAGCACAACATCGTCTGACACTAGGAAAGTTTCCCAGTACTCAGACTTGTTGTCAAAGAGTTTAACATCATCAGTCTGAAATAAAAGGAAAGAACTTCTTAGTCAATATAAAAAAGTAGTGGTAAACTAAAGTCAGCATCAAAAACCAAATTTATAATTTGATCTATTACTAACAAACCATGAGTGTGTTACCTCTGTAATATAAATTTCTTGTGCACCATGTCCCTGCGATAGAACTTTCATCTGAATTAGATATTGGTGGCCAGAAATAACATACCATCTTGCCACAGATGGAATGGCTTTTGTTCCTTCAATGGGATCACCGGAAATAGATAAAGGGGAAATATACAAACATAAAATGTCAGGTAGGACCACATTAAGTGTGGACACTTGGATATGGCCAGCAACTCTGGTATCTTCAACAATGACAGATGTTTCCCCTAAGGTTAGAGCACGTGTTAAGCCCATCATACTGTCCACCTGAGCAACTGAAGGGTTTGTAACAGACCATCGGTGATGCAGAGATGGCAGAGTAACCACTGCAAATGCCAATGAAAAACAAAGTAAGAAAATAGCCAATAATGGATCATAATATAGTTGGTACAAATAGTTTTAAGATAAATAGATGATTGATGTAGACAGCAAACTATCAAAAGGGTTCAACAAAGAACCAGTTTAAGACAGTCGTTTGCTTGTCCCATTTCATTAGTCAAAGTGTAAGTAGATGGGTTAGAAAACCTTGAGGAATATTCCCACGAATCACTTTAAGACTATAATGAAGAACAGCACCAATAAGGACAAAAACTGGCGAAGGAGGCTCAAGTGACATGGCCTCTGCGACAGTCAGAATAATGCTATCAGCCATTTGCTTAAATTCTGGCTCATGCAAATGGACAGAAACATTCTCGTGGCCAATTCCAATTCCTTTTACTACATACAAATCTGAAAAAACACCCTGCAGCACATCAACAAATGTAATGAGACATAACTATAACAGTATAAGATAATTCACAGCTACTCTTCATTCACATCCACTAGGTATATACACATACACTATTCTCAAGTTTTATTTGAATATCTAAGTCACCACATAATCCACCACAGTCACTCAAGGGAGAATCCTTCAAAGGGACATGGACAAGGTGATGAGGAAACCCGTCAGGCGTCAGCTGCCACAGGAACTGTAAGCCCACTAATGATGAAAACACATTATCTGCAATACAGCTTCAGAAGTGAACATAACCAGACAGAAGATAGAAAAGCAACAGATAACCAAATACGGATGAGAATAAAACTTTTTAACCAGCAAAAGCAAGTTTCAAAGGTTAAGAAATGGACTTAACATCAGACACTTTATCCAAAGAAGAACACTTTTCAAGTAATAAGAAATCATGTAAACACTATGGACCAGCTGTCCATTAGTTACAGAAGGAAATCATTTCCATCATCCATATGACCATATGTAGCATCACTTCACATGTATGTAAATCTATATATATATAATATGAAACTGTAACTTTTTAAAAATATCAAAGTCTATACGTGTGAAGTGGGCCACATGTGCTCAGAGAACAAAAGATAAGAGGCAACCAAAATTATAGAGAAAAAGCCCCATTTTCCTAGTGATAAGATATAATAAAAAAAATTGTTCAGCCAAATAGAAAGAATATAATACTTAACTAATTAAAAGGAATTTAAATTTACTTAATAACCAAGCATAAGGGTGGTCAACTTTCTTTTGTTTCTTTTTCAGGGAAAAAAAAAATCTAAAAGCAACTTATTTATTTCCAAAGTAAAAAGTGAGTAGCAACAACAAAGAATAGCAAAATATAAATGTGAAACCAAACTTAAAAAGTTTGGAGAGAAATAAAAAACGCTGAGTAAAACTTCATCTAGGGTTTACTGAACTAAATTGCCTTAAATGCTTCATAGAACAAACACTATAAAACGATATTAGGTTTTCCAAACTACAAAATTAAGTCAAAGTACATTTCTAAAAGAGGAATCCCAACAGTAAGAAACCTTTTATATAATTTTTCAAGTACCTTCACTATCAAATGCGCGGACCCGAAGGGTAGCAAGGCCATCAAGGTCAAGTTTAATGGAATTATGAAATATTCGTATTCTGGAAAAGTTGTCAATAAAAACTTTGCAGCGAATTACAATTCCAGAGTTCACATCAGTGGCATAAACAGCAGTCTCCTTTCGACCAGTATAAGGGGCAATCGATCTCAAACGTGCACTCATTGAGCAGTAATTAGTTGCATTATATTCAGGTAGAACAGATATAATGTCATGATGATCCCATGACCTGTAAAATATTAGAAAAATTACCACAAGTTACTTAAGAATCAATTTATTATGATGATGAGGAGGACTTCACTTACATCATTCAATCCAGCATTCACCTCATTTATTTCCAAATGTATGATGAAATTGATTGGAAAAATAAAAAAAAAGAAGTTTGATTATGTGTTTCTGATGTCCCTAGAATTACTATCTCCTTCTATAGTGCATCAAAATCTAGCTATCTTCCTCAATGGCAACACAAACACTAAAATTCAATTTGGAATTCACCACAAAACCTTAAACAAATTAATCTCCTAATGATACATTAACGCACTAAATTGTGTAAACATAGAAAGTACCATTTGAAACAGCCATCACTCCCTTGAAGCCGGTATTCCACAGGATTAGTCATTTTAGGCGGCAACAGTATATTCAAATCAGTTATGTGCGGTCCAGGTGCTAAATGCGAAGTTGTTTTTTGTACCACCAGCAGCAGTGGTAGCAAAACTAACTGAAATGCTAATCGCAGCATCTTTAGTTAATCTACCACTGATTATTTCCTTCCAATCAAGATTACAGAGTTCCTCATCGAAAGATTTTGCTGTCGAGTGATAAAAACAAATTTCAGGTGAGTAGAAGCGGAAGTACTGAAAGATCAAAATGGCAACCCTAAAAACAGGGTTTTAGAGTGCTGGAACGATGTGGAATTTCAAGGATCTGCAACGTGGCGTGAATTGGTTGGCGGTGATAAAATTCAGGGTGCTAGTTTAGTTTCTCCCAATATTTGGCGGGGCTTCAGGTGCTTGTCACGCGCTTTGTACGGGCGTATGGTCACCGACTAGGCATCGGATATATTAAAAAATTCTATGCTATTTTATTAAAAAACAAAGAACTCGAGGTACGCGCGTAAATTCTATGCTATTTTATTAAAAAATATATATATGGCAAATCTTCCCCAAGTCCCTAAGGTTTTTATCACGGTAATACACCCGGTTACCACCGCCACAGCATGGTTTCAAAACAGCTAATATAGAACACGTGGCACCGTCTCTATGAAACCACAGTACACTTGTTGAGCTCTGGCCAAGTCACTTCCATGCATCAATTTATTAAGAAGGGAAGCATGGCCAGTTATTGCTTATGCAGTCTAGCCATGGAGAGCCAGAAGAACAAGAAAGAAGCAGTGCCAGCGCCCAACTCCTCTGAGAACAAGAAAGCGATGAAGGAAGTTAAAGGCGTAGTCGATCAGCCACCAGGTAGTAAGTATACTAAATATTCAGAGTTAACAAGGGAAGTTTTGCAAGAGAAGTACGAGAGTAAGATAGTGAAAGAAGTTGACGATAAGGAAATAAAAGGCCTTCCTCATCAACAAGTTCCTCAACCTGGAGATTTCTCTAGCGAAGCCCTTGAGCATCTTTGAGTTGTTTTCCCATCCATAGAGATTCAATGATCATAACTATTCATTGTTTTGATAAAATCACAGTTGTCAACTTTCTTTCTTGTTTTTTGTCCAGACCAACCGTAGAGTGTTTTTTTGTGTAAGGAAACTTTAAGCTATGGGATGGTTCAATAATTAGTATTATTTATTGTCGTTCTACTTGGCCATGCATGTCACCGATGATCGAGTATTACATATATGTCAACTTTAATTTTGAACACTACATTTGTGTACAGTATGATGATGTTGATGAGGATATGATTATGCAAGGTAATGCTGTACATTCATTTAGCTTTTTTTTTTTTTTTTTTAAGGTTTTGATTTTAATTTAAACTGTGGATATGCATGCATATAAAAGGATGCCCTAGTGTTAGGACAGGTGCCTTTTAATACAAGGGAGGGATGCCCTAGTCTCTGGCCAAAGCTATGAGTTAGGGGGGGTCAACGGGTTAAGTGGTTAGAAGCTGTGTTAAATTATGAATGTGCTTATCAGTAAAGGTAGAATTATACATGCGTACACTAGCAAAGTATTTCGAAAAGAAAACATAATATTTTTGTCTCTGAATAATTAATTTGCAATTGAACTGATCTTCTTATTAATCTTACTTGATGAGGAAGTCAGAATTTCTATGCATGAAACATTTATATAAGTTTAATAACAAAGGTAACTTATTATCATGAATGTCGTTTATTAACTGTATTATTAAAGTAATTTATAACTGAAACTTCATAGAAGTAGAAGTCCTTTAAGTTCACGGAATAGAAGTAAACTAGTAAATTTCCTTTAGTTTCCTACTCTTATCTTGGAGACTTACGTAGGAGTGTCTATATGTTCGTTGGGTTTCAGAATCCCCATACTCATCTTTCTTTCTCGTTTTCTTCATCTCCTCATACATTTTGATCGTCAAAATACCTTGTTTTCTCTCTATCCAAGCAATGAATACCCATTCTACAATCGCCTTCTTTTTATTCGCTCGTATCTTTTTCGTGTCATCATCCTCCGCTCGAACATGCAAGACCTACACTTTCTCCAACAATAAGAACACTTATCGTGCATGCGATCTCCAAGCTCTCAGCTCGCTTCGACATTGGAACTACGTCCAGAAACCGGTACTCTCGACGTCTCTTGTCGTCATGCAGGCATCGACTCAACAAGATGGGTTGCATGGGCTATAAACCCTAATGGAAATGGAATGCTTGGCTCGCAGGCTCTTGTAGCGTACCAAAACTCTGACTGAATCGCGCGTGCGTACACGTCTCCGGTGACCAGTTAAGCTACTCGATTGGAAGAGGGTTCTTTACGCTTTGAAGTGCCAAAGATTTCGGCAGAGTTTGCCAATAACGAGATGATAAAATACGCAGGGGTGGTGCTCCCAAATAATACGACATAGGTGAATGTGTGAAATTTTGGATGCAAGCAATATTTCTAAATCTTAAAAGCAAAGAAATCTTACTTAAAATAGGGTAAATAGGAGAGTGGATTTCTATTAAAAATAGAAAAAGACTTTGATTAAATATTTAATTAAGGAACTATTGGTTAAATTAGGAAAAAGAATTATCAGAGGATTCGAATTTTTATATAGTATATGAATCTCATCTTGTTTAGAAAGTAATAAAAGGGAGCATAAAAGCATTATATAAAGAGAGTCTAATTCTCTAGTTAAGAGAATCTAAATATTGTATGAGAGTTGAAAGGTTTTTTTATAGCAATCTAATTGAGAAATATAAAAGAGAAATTGATCAATCATTTGGAGATTATTTTAGTGAATTAGAAGTAAGAGATTAATTTATCTCGAAAGATCTTTGTAATCTTCTTTTGGGTCTTTTATTTTTATAAATATTTTTCATCATTGTCCCATGGATGTAGTCATATTACCAAACCACTTAAATCACGTGTCTTATTATTATTGTTATGATAGATTGTTCTTTGACTTACAATTACCAARTTCACTCGGGTTAGTTGTTTGGATCGTGCTTAGTATTTCTTTGATTGGGTTAATTGAAGTTTACTTTGTGGACATCAACTTGGGATTTTCAATAAGTGGTATCAGAGTATGTTTCAGGTCCAATACTGTTCACAGTATTGGACACATATACCATGGTTACTGTTTTCAATGATACTGTTCACAATACACTTTTTTGGTATTTAGCAAGATGACTAAAAAAAAAAGTGATCACTATATGAAGGTCCATGGTTTCAATGTTCTTCGGTTTAATAGAAAAAACAATTTTAGTAGATAGCAGATAGCGATAATGGATCTTATGATCAATACTGAATTAGTGGATGTGGTAGATGGGGTTCCAGTATTGATTCCACTTGATTATGATGCTGCAAAGTTTACTAAGATTGATAGGAAGGCTTGTAGATCTATTTGTTTATGTCTTGATATTATAGTTGCGCATAATTACCATGATAAAACGATTACGAAGTCTATTTAGGACAAATTGGAGAAGAACTATCTCATAAATGATCAGATGAGTTTGTTTTACCTTCAAAAAAATCTCTTGACATTCAAAATTAAACCAGGTATACTCATGACTGATCATGCTATAGAATTTGAGTGCTTGTTTTTAGAATGCAAAGATTTAAGGGCGTCTTATGATGATAATATCAATTCTCTATTATTTTTTACTTTATTATTACCTAAGTGAGAGACATTATTTGATATGTTGGTAACAAATAAAATGAAGAAGTAAGTCTATGATGATGTTGTTACTACATTCTTACGAAGGCTATCCATAAGAAAGATATGGCTGATGATGCAGAAGCACATCGATTTATGATCAAGGGTCAGAATCAAAGGTAGTACGGGTAATATGAGCAAGCAAAGTAGCAGGAAGAAGAATAGAGGTCACTCACAATCTCGTGAGAGAGATATGTCTAATGTTGAGTGTTTTGATTGTCATAAGAAAGGTCGCTATAGATATGATTGTCCTAATGAAATGAAAAGGATAAGGGTGTCAAAAAAGAAAGAATTAGCGAAGCAAATCTGGTTGAGTTTACTTCAAATAGCATTAACGGTGACATTGATGCTATTGTTACGAGGAACTTAGCAGATGCGTTTATGACTAACGTTGACGATTATATGTATGAGGGGTGGATGCTTGATAACATGGCATCTTACTATTTATGTCCAATTAGGAAATGGTTTATCACATGTCATGAGGTGAAGGGTGGATCAGTTCTTATGGGAATTCAAGTGTATGTAAGATAATGAGTATTAGTATTGTTCGTTTTCGATTAGCCGATGGATCAATCAAACAACTTACCAAGATTCGTCATGTACTAGCTCTTTCTAGAAGGTTGATTTTTCTTAAAGTACTTGAGGCTCAAGATTTTAGGTTTGTAAGTGAGGGTGGTCATTATTATGTGTACAAAGGTGATAGATTGATACTCACAGGTGTTAAGCATGCTAACTTGTATTTTCTTATAGGAGATACGGTTGAAGGTGGAGCTATAGTCTCGAAGGTTCTAGATAAGAAAAGCATAACCTAAGCTCAGTTATGATATATGCGTTTAAGGCATGTAGGTGAACAAGGGTTGAAGGATTTGAGTAAGCAAGGCTTGCTTGGGGATAAGTAGTTGGGGAAGTTAGATTTCTATCATAATTTCATCCTTCGGAAGGAAACTTGGGTGAGATTTGATACAGGTGAGCATATGACTATACGTATAGTTAACTACATCCATATGGATGTTTGAGGGCTTTCCAGGATGGTTTTCAATAGAGGTTCTAGATGGTTCATCAATTTTGTTAAGGACTTCAACTGGAGGGTATAAATCTACACCATGAAGAGGAAAACTGAAGTTAGCAACATCTTTAAATAGTAAAGGTGATGTGATACGATCCGACAATAATGGGGAATACATCAGGAATATGGGATTCACCACCATTTCACGGTTAAAAGAATACCACAATAAAACAGTGTGACAAAAAGTATGAGGCGTACACTACTTGAGAGGGCATGGTATATGTTTTTTAATGCTGGATTAGGTAAGATATAGTGGGTTGAAGTCATATCAACAGCGTGTTACCTCATAAACTGGATCTCATCATCAGCTATCGGTTTCAAAACACTCACGGAGGTATGGTCCGATATTTCTATAGATTATTTGCATTTAAAAGTTTTTGAATGTCCTACTTACTTTCATGTTAAAGAAGATAAGATAAGGGTTAGAGCTAGGAATACCATTTTTCTAGGCTATCTAAAAGTAATCAAAAGGTATAGGTTATGGTACCTTGAGATGAAAAAAATGAGTAATTTCTATGGATGTTAAGTTCCATGAAAAAGTATTGCTGCACCTTAAGTGTGACAAATGCAATGATAGAGTCCTCTATATGGAAAGGGAATAGTTTTGATGATAGGGGTGATTCTCTGAAATTAGGAGATAATAATTTTGAAAATAGTTCACATAGTAGTTTGTCGAGTTCTAATCATAGTGATGAAAGTTCTAATCATATTGATGAGAGTTTTAGTCATGCTAATAGTAAGATGGGGACAAGATAAAGATTGAGTCAGAAACTATTACAAATGAGTTCTTAAGGAGGAATCTAATGAATAGCAAGAGCAGGAGCAGTAGGTTCCTCAGCCGTCTTTGGCAGCACAAAGAAAATGTCAGATTATTAGAGCAGCCATTAGACGTAAATTTGAAGATATGACAACATATATGTTTTCTACTTATTAGGAGTATAAGGATGCGCCTATTACGTATAAGCAAGCTTATAAAAGCATGCATATGGATGAGTGGAAGGTGGCTTTGGATGAAGAGATGAAGTCTCTTCACAAGAATCATACATTGGAGCTGGTGACACTTCCAAGGGGAAAGAATGTCATAGTATGTAAATGAGTGTACAATTTGAAAGACAACATTTCGGATTTCAAAGGGAAATCAATTGATGTAAAATTCAAAGTAAGATTAGTCGCTAAAAGATTTGCACAAACTGAACGTGTTGGTTACAATGAGGAATTCTTTCTAGGGGTTAAGCATACTTCAATCCATATCCTTTTAGCTAGAGTTGCATAATTTGACATGGATGGATTTGCTATTGTTGGACATGAAGATAAGATATGCAAACTTTTGTATTGGTTGAAGCAATCATCCCGTCGATGAATGAAATATAAGCGAAACAGTTTTATAGTTAGTGATTTTGTTTATGTAGGTTATTCAATAACGCTTCTATTCTATAATTTGTGACCTGTTGACAGTATATATATCTAACATAATTTTTATATCACGTTAACTGCCTTTTAACATGCTACTTGTTCCGGTCGATATTTTTTCCTTATGATTCTTCTGTTCTAATTTGACGCGCTTGCTTGGTTGAGGCTGGTTGTGTATGGTATAGAAATTAACTCATTCTCAACTTTTAAGAACACAAATTTGATTCTTACAAATAAAAACGTTTTTGTAATTAAAGTATGGTATAACTAAATTCTATTAAAATATGTATAAATATCATAAAAGATGTGATTTTTTTTAAAGGAAAAATAATACTAAAATTTTTAAAGTTTAGAGAGGAAGAAAGAAGAAAATATCAATCTTGAAAATATTTGTTATAGATAACATTTAGGTAATTACCTTTTATAACAAAATAATATAGAGAAAAAAAAAAAAAAAAGATAGCCATAGAATAGAACTTCACTGTAATTTGTACTATAAAACTAATAATTTATTTGGTACATATATATATATATTTTTTGCTTTTTCCAAATTTGACTAAGCTATTTGTGATCAACTTTCTTTATATATGATATTAAAACATTATAATATATTATTTATAATTAAATTTAGCATTTTTTTTTTTAAAAACAGCGTGGGTAAATAAATATCAAAATAATAAAAATTAAACAACAATCTATTTTATTCACCTCCATAAAAGTTTACTTCTACTCAATGCGTGGGTAAATAAATGATATTTGCAACTTTTTTTTTTTGTCATTTCAATAATAATTAATTCCTCTCTCTTCAATGATAATATAAAAATTGGCCTGACTCTTCAACACAGTAAATCATACTACTTCAGGCAAGCAAAGCATATCCCTGCATTGACGAGGCCTCTTGGCAGCGGCTGCATGAAGATGGTCAATACAGCACCTGCCAATTAAGTCCTAAAGTTATGAATTTAGGGTTAAAAATAAGGTAAAATTTTAAAAACAATAAAAATTAGAAAGATATTTTAAAACATAACCGCATTCCAAAAGTTTTAAATATCATAACACAATTTTTTGTTTTTTTGGTTGAGTCTGTTGAGCTCGATAGCTCAACAACTTATTTTTTGGACTGTCAAGCTCAAGAGGCTGATAAAATAGTTATGAGATTGTTAAGTTGTCAAAGTATAATATTAGTATGATGTTAAAATTTTTTTTGGAATTATGGTTATTTTTTAAAATGCCACCTTAAATTTGTTATTTTCCAGAGATTCTCTCAAAAATACTGGCTTACACCCATAGATGTGTCTTTCTTGATATGGGATCATAGTTCAAAAGATTCTCTCTGTGCTTGGACCAACCGCGCATACAACCCATTCTTGTGAAGGAGCTCAGTATGGTCACCCATCTGCGCATGCACCAATGATTAACGCAAAAATTAGCCAACTTACATGCATCCAGGTTAGCAATAATGATGTACAAAGTTATTCTGAATATGCGAGATGAAAATTAACTACCACCTCAACAATTCGACCATCATCAATTACAACAATTTTGTCAACAGCTTTTATGGTAGAGAGCCTGCAAAAGTTATTATTCCTCAACTTGCAAAACATCCAATAAAACCATAACCAAAATAGGTGAAGCAAGAAAGGGTACCTATGAGCTATGACAATGACAGTTCTTTTTGTTTTATTGTCATTCCTGAATGCATGAAGAAGACCCTAAAGATGAAAGTAGATGAAAACACAGCAATCGTTATCTTGCTGAATTCATAAAATATCTAGTTCTTATTGCAGAAAAGCAAGCACCTACCTTGACATAGTGTTCACTTTCTGAATCCAGAGCGCTGGTAGCTTCATCAAGAATGAGAATAGCAGGATCTCTAAGTATGGCTCTAGCAACTGCAATTCGCTGCTTCTGCCCTCCACTAAGTAAATTATCATCAACAAGGGTTCTGTAACCGTGAGGAAGAGATAAAATGAATTCATGAGCATAAGCTTGCTTCGCAGCCCATTCAACAGCATCATGCTTAATGTCTCTTGGGCAACCATACATAATGTTCGACTTGATATCCATGTGAAAAAGATGGGGTTCCTGCCTTGAATAAAAATTTAGAATAAAATATTGCATGTAAGTCTCATAGATCATATGATACGTAGTTATATGTAGTTGAACCTGTCCAACATATCCAATCTTTTCTCTCAGCCACCTGATGTCCAACTCCGTAAGTGGGAAACCATCAATATAAATCTGTGAAAAAGAGGCACTCATGCATGTGAGATTAAACTACCAGAAATCTAGAGCAGAAATATTTCATGCTCAATAAGAACAAGAATCTGGGAACATAATGCTTGACGTAAAAGAGGCACGAATATTTGATGAATAAAATCAGATTATGCATGTACACAACAGCTCAATATGCATAAATAATTCTATCATGGTTCACATGGCATTCCACCATACTATCTCTCCTTATTATAGAAAAAGGAAGCACGCTTATTTTCCCTCCCTTTCTTTTGATAGGATGAAGGCATTCCATCATACAAATCAAAGTGGTTCCATAAAAACTACAAGCAATTAGATGTCTGTATTCATGCCAGAGAAAAAGCATAATAAAAAATAAAAAATTTCAGTCAATTAGTCATTCAACTCTGAGATGTCGGATTAACATTCCATACCTGGCCACTAATTGGCTCATAGAGACGTAGTAAAAGATTGACAAATGTACTCTTTCCACTCCCACTTAGACCAACCTTGGATAATAAGGGCATACAGTAAATCACAATATATTTGCAACAACATTAAGTGAAACATAGTAATAGATACATAGAAAAGATTCTTCTTACAATTGCAACCACCTCATTTGCTTCAACAGTAAGGCATACACGATTTAGAATGGGGACCTGTTTGAAAATCAGAATAAACACAAAGGAGTTCTCATATCCTCTCTCTTTTTTTTTTTTTTTCAGAATAAAATAGTTCTATGATAAAGAAGGACAAAGAAGATGAAAAGAATGAAGCAATAAAATTACAAATTCAAGAAAATTTTATAATCATTCGGTCACCAATGCAGAAGGCAAAGGTTCCTCATGAAATGAGCTAGGACATGTTTTTAACCTTGGCATAAAGTTGTCCCATATATATAAGCAGTTAACAGAATGAAACTCTATGCAAAAGGGAGCAACACATTTATTTAACTTCAAATAGGTGTACTTTAGTAATTTAGGACGTAACACGTACCGTTACCCTTGAAGGATAGTGGAAAGATACATTCACAAACTGTATATGCCCCATTAGCCTCGGCAACTTCAACCCTGCATAAAGCAGAATGAACCATGATGATTAAACATAAACAACAACTGGAAAATAAAACTAGATTAGAAATAGCGCAGAAAAACCCTATGAATCCAGATTATGTGGAACTTTGGAGAAAAAATCATATAGCTAATTATTCTTTCTACAACAACCTTTTCTCTCAACTGGACCTCTAAATAGGATATGAACCCAAATGGAGTTTTGGCCTGCTATTAGGAGGCTCAGATCCTTCCATTCTAGATTGGAGTCATATATGCCAGAATAAAATTTCACCCCAAATATATAAGATAGAACTTTAAGTTAACCTAATAGTGAATAAACACTTGATAACCACCAATTCTAACAGCAATCTTAAAAATTCAGATATTCATAATGCAAATACATCATAGCCATGTTAGTCATCCAGGAACTAAACCCAAATCTAATTACAGTCTTCCCCTGTTAAGAATTTCTAGTAGAATCCTTGTTTCACAAAATGATAAAGGGTTAAACAGTGCAGATTGGATTCAAATAATTTAGTTCTTATGAGGAAGGGGCCAAAAAACAGAGATTCAAAGATTTAAAGTTCCTATGGCAAGTCGTGCAATGAAGCTAATCCATATAACATACCACAAAAGCTTGTTAAACCAAAAAATCTAATAAAATAAATTCAATTTTAAAGGATCTTTAGATTCTCTCCTCCAAGAAATTATAGGACAATGCTTGCCTTTTGTTAAGAATTGGTTGCTAGGCAAAAGATCCATTAACTGGAAGACTTTTTCAGTTGCTCCAATTGAATGCAGTAGTGATGATAAATTGTCCACCACCCTCCATGTTGCATAAATTAACCACTCACAGTATAACACATACTTAGTCAGCTGCTCAGGAGATACACGACCAGTCAAGATAGACATTCCTCCTAACAGCACAGCTATAACCTACAAAAGCCGATAAAAAGTATTTACGTTGACATTTTTATGTAAAAGTAAAAATATCCTGAAGCATTTAATTCTTGCCAGAATTATTCATTCAAAACAGCAAAATCAAAAAGTAAACAAAGCACTCAAGAAATGTGTTCATTTGATTCATGATGTATTAGATCAAATACTACACTTCAACACAGCCAAGCACCAGTGTACATTAAACAGAAGTGTAATTTGGCGTTTAGGTCATTATCATCACATCAACTCCTGTTTGTGTATGCAGCAGGAGAGTGCACTAGGTATAGGACGAGTAACATAGAGAACCAAACATGCTGCAAAACCAATTTCTAGATTGTGGGGAAATCTACTACCAATGAGAGGCTTACATGACATGGCATCAGGGTATATTGCATAACGTCCTAGGTAAACCCTTTTTACCACCTCTTGCAGGCTTATTAAGTGACTGATTATTGAAACCTTTTTCATGTAAAAACAAAAGGATAAACAGCTCTGCCAAGCTTAGAAAAAGCAGCAATCAAGCATTCAAACTTCTTTTTTAATACAGCAACTTGATCAAATTCCCACACTCTAACCATAATCACTCTTTTTCCTCAGCACCAACTTACTGAGAACTATGAATTGTACTTCACACTTTTCACAAAAATCTCCCTTTAGTAATTTGCAAGCCTGATCCTAGTGAACAAATAACCTACATACAAAAGCTTTTCATTTCTTCTGATTTTTTAACCATATGAATAAGCGCCATGGTACAAAATTACAAGTTGCACCCACCAAAAACCCAATTCATTTCATGCCATGCATTTAACCACATAACCAGATACCATATCAACCTAGAAAAAGAACTGGAAGCAACAAAACTTTACTAAGAAAACAAGCATATTTTAACCTACAACTTACGGGTTTTTCCAAACCTGCGTAGAACGATAAAGAGTTATAAAATTCATATGCCAGAATCCATAAGCCACACTTTCCCGAATGCCTATAAAAGCTAATTTATCCAGCAATAGTTTATACCTGAGAACAATTATCACAGATCATTTAAGTTTTATAGATTATGCAGAACAGACATAGATTAATGCTCTAGATAAGAATAATTGCCTTCCAAGTTCTTTATGTTCAGTTCCATAAACCCGGATGGTTCTCATCATAGAAAGCGTTTCTTGAGCAACCTACATAGAGACATAAACAACAAAGTTATGAAATTATTCAATAGACAGAATTCTCAGTAGTGGTTTCAACCAGTCTCTTGTTTTTACATTGTTTGCAGATGCATTGAACTCTTGCGTAAGTTTTGCAGCTTTCTTTTTGTACCTATCAAATAAAACTTTCTTTAACAAGATTGCCCAAAAAACATGCCATTAATAACTTAATGAGTAAAATGACAAAAAATGCATAGCTATAGAAGGCAATTAACTATTCTATTTTACGTGTATAATTTAATATATGCATGAACTCAACCAATGCTTGCAACCAATTGGAAAGATATTTCTATCAACATAATAAAATAAACATGTGACAACAATATGATTTCTAATAACAAAATCCAGATAACTCATCAATTAATTAGTACTTTTTTTTTTTTTTTACTTTTTCTTCATAGATTTCTCCAGATAGAAAAACTTAAGCTTCAAATATTAATCTTAGAGGTTTATCGAAGTGAAGAAGGTACAAATACTCACTGGCCATAAACCACAAAAGCTGCAGACAGAACAGAGCAAATGACCAATGCTGATAATGCAAGAGGCCAAGAGAGAGTCAGCAAGTGGATCAGTGCACCTGTTCCCTATATCATAAAAGAAATACAGAAAAGTTATCAGTAAATTAGATTCTAACAAGAACTGACCATATGAAGAAAAAAAGATCACTTAACAGGGGGAAAAAAGCCAAACAAAGAAACCAAAAAGACCTGAAGTGAATTGCGTAATATCAAATGGATATCGTTTCCAATAACGTTAGACAGTTGCTGACAATCACCTCCAAGCCTACTTGTCAAACCACCAACTGGTTCTGTGTCGAAAAAGGATATATCCTACATCAAAGGAGATGCCACCAGACAGTATTCTATTGAACCAAAAAAATATAAAGTAAAATAAAATCATGGCCAACATGCCTGAGAAATATGGTGGCAACTCAAAGCAATAAAATCTCTACGTAAAATCCAACCTGAATGACAAGAGCTGCATACAGAGATTCCCTAAGACGCTTAACCTGACAAAAGGTATGAGGTACTACTGATCTCATACCACGGATATCACATACTCCAGAAAGGTAGATTTGAGAATAAAATAAAGACTCATATAAATACTCACCAGGATCATATTTGCAATACTAAAGCAGCCACTTCGAATGCCACTGTAAATGAAACAAGTAGATAACAAACATACAAACTGGTTTCAGATTATAAGTCTGATCACCAAAATCAAATGAACTCATATTACTCCAGAATATTCAGCTATCATGCAAAGAAGCAGGTTTTTGCATTGTTTGATATCTGCATATTTCAGATATTTGAGAATAAAAATTTGACTACACAGAACTTAACCTGCATATCCCCGAACTGACACACAACATAACCAAGTATCTGGAGCTCCTGGAGAACACAATGGTCTCCCCTCTCTGAGCAGAAAATACAGATGCTGCCAATATACTTGGCATTGAGATCTCTGAAACCTGCAGCGTAATAACTTTTAGAACACAAAATGAATTTTACACGAAAAAAAAGCAAGCAATGTTTAAATGAAGTTGACTTCCGATAATGTAGTGACTCTACTGAAAGCAAAATTACAAGTTTTACTTTATAACAGTTCCTAACGGTAACCTTACACAACTCTACAGTTTGCAGTAGCAATTCTGAAACTAATCAAGTACATAAACAAAAGGAAACAAACCGCAGCAATAAACAAGGCAGCAACTGCAACGTAGACAAGCCATTGATCACGTCCAATCAGAGTCCACATTCTATTAAGAGCAATCCAAACGCTAATTGGCTTCGCTGTTACACTCTCCACTTGGTCAGCATCACTCAAACTCCACCAATTTTTGAAAATCTCCGAGAGCTTAACACTCTTGTCTTTGTTCTTGCTTTCGAATGCTGAGCTAGAGCCGACCGATAACTGCCGCTTTGCTCTGTAAGATGTGACAGGGAACTGGTGTTTGATTCTGGAACGCGGCGTTTGGGGAATGAAGATGAGATGATGCCTGTTGTGTGAGAAATGAAGCGTCGTGGGGGAGTGGGAGTGACAGGTGGCCATCTGGTGTAAATTAGGGAAACGATTGTTTCGGTAACTTTGTGGCGGTTATCATTTTCGTTGGTTAGTGATTCCTGGTTGTTATGGACTTCGGAAACAGTTGAACAGCTGAGATAGATTGGCATCAACTTCCTCCGGTCTGCTGTGTCATAGCGCGAGAAGAGTATCGAAGTGACCTTGTTTCCTCAACTAGCTATAAATATCGTTCCAAAAAATCATATGTAGTGACGCTGACCCCATGGTGGCCACTGAAATTAGTTCCCGAAAATCACTTCTTCAACGCTTCCCAAAAGGGGTATTTTCTCCGACCCCGTTAAATAATTTAAGAAAGTATTTGATTCTAAATTTTTATTAAATTAATATTTATTTTTAAAAAATTATGATTATTTTAATAAAAATAATATTTATTTTTAAAAATAAATATTAATTTAATAAAAATTTAGAATTAAATATTTTTTTAAAATTTAATTAGGAGGTCAATATAATTTCTCCCTTCTACAAAATTTAAGGCTTTTTAGTTCTTCACTTATTCTATGCATGGGGTATCATGTGCTTCACATATTTTATGCTTCAATTCTTCTTTTCCATGCTACAAGATCTTGCCTAACTAAGTTGATTTGAATCCACCCAATAGAAAATGGTGGGAAGCAAACCTTAAAAAATATATTAAGACTTCGAATAATATATATTTATATCATTTTAATCAATAAATTATCTTAAAAATTATACTTTTTATTATATAACTTATTGAATATAGTAAAATAATTAATTTAATATAATTTTTAAGACAATTTAATGATTTTAATTATGAGAATTTATATTTTTTGAGAACTTAATATATACCTTTAGAGCTCATTTTAAGACTACTGTATTACTATTTATAAAATTGAACAAGTTCTTAGCATTAGATAGACATTTCTTTTTTAATTTATGGCGTTCATTGATATATTAAAATTATTCCTTTCAAAGTTACTAGTTTACAGACAAACTCTCCCAAAATTCAGTAAGAGTTGATTGCTAATGTTGTAATCCAACACTAGTGTTTGCTGTAAAATCTAGGGGTTTTTATTAAAATAACCCAATTTAAATCAGTGATTTTAAAAATATATCAAATTCTACAAATTTATATATTATGATTCATCTGACACTTAACACTTTGATTTTTGACACTTTGGAGCACTAAATATCACATATACCAAATTGTTGAGAAAAAAATAAAATGTATGAAATTAAAAAAGAAAAAAAAAACAATGGCCACTCAATTAAAGCTCCTAATCCATAACGTTTTCATGGGCATTATCCTAAACATAGGTTTTTAATTCATAATTTATTTGAATTTTAACTATACTTGAAGAGTTCGCGTATAACTTAGGTAAATGTATAAATACGATGAAATATAATACAACATCGTTTATTGTTATATATCAATACTTGTTTGATAAACGTATGATTTCTACATGAAAAAAGAAGAGTAAAAAATATATATAAAAGAAAAGTTATTTATAAAATTTGAAAGGGTGAAATAAGAGATTTAAAAAAATAATAATAAACAAAATATAATAAGTAATAAGACAATATCAAACATTACCCTTATATTTTGGTTTAATTTCAAACGGAAAGCATGTTTGACACTTTAATCAATTAGACCCCTGAAGTTTATCCAAAATCATCAACAAGTATTTTTCGTTAATTTTCGTTAACTGATAGCAATTTAAGAAAGAAAAAGACTAATATGTCTCTCTTATGTTACATTTTCTAAGGGACAATATCAAAAACCACTATCATGTTTTGACATAATTTCAGATGAAAAGCATGTTTGACACTTTAATCAAACAGACTCCTGAGGTTTATCGAAAATCATTAACAAACTATTTTCGTTAACTGACAGAGTAAAAAAAGAAAATAAATGACTACTATATCTCTGATTAAGTATAGCTCAAATATAACACGTTAAACATTATGTAAAAATATGAAAATACTATTGAAACATAATAAACATAAAAAGGCCTTGAAGTACACATATAAACTTCAAAATTTTGATTTTGTCCTTGATTAAAATTTCAAATTTGAAATAAAAAACTAAAGTCATACACAACATTTATATTATAAAAATTAAAATTAAAATTAAAATTTCATACACAATAGGCTTTTCGAAATTTTTATTTTTATAAAATTTTTATAATCATAAAATTTTAAATTTGATTTTTTTTTTTATAATGCAAATGTTGTCTATGACTTTAGTTTTTTCTTTTAAATTTGAAATTTTAATTAAGGGCAAAATCGAAATTTTTAAGTTTATATATAACCCTTTTATGTTTATTATATTTCAAGGGTATTTTCGTATTTTTATAGAGTGTTTAAAATATTATATTTGAGCTAAACTTAATTGGGGGTATAACAGTCTTTTTCCACTTCTGTTACTCTGTCAGTTAATGAAAAAAGTTTATTGATGATTTTTGATAAACTTCAGGAGTCTAGTTGATTAATATGTCAAATATGCTTTCTATCTAAAATTAGGCCAAAACATGAAGATGATGTTTGATATTATTCCCCTTACGTAATTAACTCTTTACTTGTCCTTAAAAATTATCATAATCTATTTACCAAAATATCATATTCTGTTATTCGGTTACTTAACAAAAAATGTTAATAGTTTTTAATAAATTTCAAATATCTAATTGATTAAAATAATAAATATATTTTTTATTTAAAATTAAACTAAAATATAATAATACCATTTGATATTATCCTATCGGATAATAGAGTTACTTTTATTCGAGTGAGGAGTACAGAATGGAAGAATTATGCATATTCAGCAGAATTGACATGTGAGACAGGTCCAGCAAAAAAGCCCAATAGAAGTCACTGGGCCGACTCGGCCCCGACCCCTACCCCACTCCGGCCTTGAACAAATCTTAACTCCGGCTGCTTTTCCCAACCCGACAATCTGTTCCACTTCCGTCAGTCCATCTCTCCGTCTCTCCGATCCAGCATTTCCGTCGTGACCGACCCCATCAGCTTCCCTCTCTCTTAGCAAAGCTTAGGCAAGTCTTCTTCGACATTTCCAATTTATTTTCTTTCGTGTTAGTCTTCGATTTATGAGCTACTTTGTCACTGATTTATTTTTGTGTTTAGAGCTGATACTTGTTAATTTTTTTCTGACGGAGTACAGAGGATATCTCAAATTCGTTGGTTTTTTTTTTTTTCATTTCAACTGTAAATGAAATTTTTATTGTTTTTTTCCCTTAATCTGTAGCTTTTTGTTCGGAGACTATGAAGCGAACTGGTGCCTGACGAATAACAACGAACATTTCCTGTAACAGTGTTGGTTGTAGAATACTCATGGCCGAGACTGAGAAGCAAAGCGCGATTTCTAAGACCAGACAACGACCAATCGTTCGTCTGGGGATCTTGCTCATCTCACACAGCTTCCTCGTTAGGTATGATAAAGCTGCACAACTCTCTGATTTGCATTAGCATCTCTTGTTCGTATTGGTAAAAAAGCTGTGGAATTATATACAAAGGTTGGCAAATGAATAGATGTTTTGTCATGTTGATGCCATTTGAACCAGATAGCCTTGTACGAAGAAGTGTGCAAACATCCGATAGCAAAGAATCGGACTCGATAACCACCTGCAAATCTTAATATACTTATTATAGTTTTTCTGTAACACAGAATAGATGACTAGACCAGGAAAATCATATCGAACACTCTGTATGTTTGAGAGTAAGATTAAATGACTATTCATCAAATTGGAGTTGTTTGTTACTTTTTAAAAAGGTTTAAAAATAGGACCAAAATTTTATTTTAATTTAGACAATATTACTGTAATTTAATTTTAAAAATTTAATTTTCCTGGGTTTTCAGTGTGGTTTGCTGTGCAGCAGGAGTTGTGGCTCTTTTACTCTTACCTGTTCTTGCCAAGAACACTTACATATCCGAAAATGCACTCATGCCAGGTTGCTTCGTTTGATCATTTTTATCTTTCAAGTTGTATTAATGATTTTTGCCTCTATTTTCTGTCATTCCTCCTCTCTCTCACTTCATGTCAACTAATTTTATTTTACAGGGTCTGCAAGTTCCATGCTCTCTAATCAGGAAGTTTTTGAGGCAAATAAATTGATAAAGGATATAACTAGCTTATCTTCAAAACCTTCAGCTGCAGCCATGTATGTCATTATTGCTTTTTTGGTTTTTTATTTTCATATTATATCCCTTAAAAAATTTTCTTTTCATTATTTCTCCCCATTTCTTTCAATACTGAATCTGAGGATAAGAAATTAAAGTCAATTTCAGTGTTCTAGTCTTTAACTTAAATGGCTAAAAGTGTTAAAGGGATTATGTTATAGTTCCATATTTTTTAAGAATATTTTAGGCTTCAAAGTGAAAGGAGCCAAGTTTAATAGAAGGTCAAGGCTGCTTAAACTTGGAATGAGAATTTGATGGCTGCTTGGCTTGTTTATTTAGGTTTGTCACGCTTCATTTTATCTGAAATACAATCCTAAAGGGTAGGTTGAGTGGTTAAGACTTTTGGCTCCAACAAGGAAAATGTTCTCAACTTGCCTCAAGGTCACCAACTTAGGATAGTTTATTCCATTGATTTCCTGTGATAGTCACAAAAAGAAAAAAAAATAAAAAAGCCACCACTCACTATGACAACGTCGTTTTGAGCTTGATTAGCTTGGAGAATTTAAATGATGATGAAACTGTTGAAACAATTATGATTTGCTAATACAGATGGTTTCAGAAATTTTATTTTGATATTATTTATTTTTTATGGTCATCTTAATACGCCATTATTTCTTTTTAGGGTTATGTGACTTGCCATATAGCTACCCACTCTATTGGTTTCATATTTTATACTTTTAAACAAGTTGCACGTTGAGTGGTGTGTTGTATACGTTGCAAGATTTCTGTTTGATCTTTTACCATCTTGATTCTTCTTTTTGTGTTGTAAAAATTTATAGCTCTTGAGTGTTCCTCCACCTTTTCACTTACAATAAAAGGAAAGGAATGAATGTGATTTTGTTTTTATACTGATGCATTTTATAACAGAGAAAGTCAAGGACTCATTGCCCAGTATATGTCCAACATTGGTGCTGAAGTCAATTATCACAAATTCCACGCTCAGCCGAATGAGTTTCATCCACTGCACTTTTTCTCTAGCCCTGGTTCTGTGGTATCACAAGAGAACTTTAGTTGTTCCTTGTATGGTGTCAACACAATTGGAGTGATAAGGGCTCCACGTGGTGATGGGAAGGAAGCTATTGTCTTGGTGACTCCTTATAATTCTGTAAAGGGTGGTGTTCGTGAGGCTTTATCGTTGGGCATTGCATACTCGGTATTTTCCTTGCTTACTAGAGTTACTTGGTTGGCCAAAGATATTATATGGCTTGTTGCTGATTCTCGGCACGGGGAATATGCTGCTGTTTCTGCTTGGCTAAGGGATTATCACACTCCCGTATTTAGTGATTTGAGCACATTAAATACTGAAATGTGTCATGATAGCAAAAGTATGCATGAATCAAAAGATAACCCCAATTTAGAAAGAAAGATATCATATGATTTTAGACGCTCTGGGACTATGGCTGCCGCATTGGTCTTGAAGGTTGCTCATAGAGATGAATTTGAGGACACTCTTAATATTTATGCTGAGGCATCCAATGGCCAGATGCCAAATTTAGATCTCATAAACATTGTCAATTATTTAGCAGTACATAGGCAAGGTTTGCATGTGAAGGTGGAGAAACTTTGGTCTCTACTTAACTCCAGATGGCTGAAGATTTTGGGTGAAATATTTGAATCACTGGGAAAATTAGCAAAAAGCTTGAATCCTAATTGGAAATTTGGCATCCCAGTTGCAGATTATATTGAAGGCGCTGCTACACTTGCAAGTTCATTATATTATCAGGTAGGTTATGTAACGGTTTCCTAAATGCTTTTTATTCCATAGTAATGCGATTGGATTTGTGTGTCCACACCTCCCTATGATCATTTGTTTTTTGCTTTTTGTATGATTTTTTTCTGGTGTTAGGCACTTGGTGTTCCCACAGGGCCCCATGGTCCTTTTCGTGATTACCAAGTTGATGCAATCACCTTAGAAATTTCACCTAGAGTTTCTTTTAGTAACAAGGAAAATCGAAATGACTTTCTTCTACAAGGTGGCCGGTAAGTTCTCTTGGAGATGTCTTCCCTTTTTTCTCTTAACTTCTTTTCTCATCTATTAGTGCCATTGTTTTATATTTAATGCATAAGATATGGCTTGCTAGATTTTGTCTAGGGTTAAGGAACCATTGACTGGAGTTGGAAAAAATATTTTTGTCTCATATCTCAGTTACCGAAAAGGTTTTTGAATTAAATAAAAAGGCCTGTGGCTTAATCATACCTCTCATATGCTTTGTAACTACTGTTTGTCCTGTATAAATTTTTTATGTGTTAATTTCTTGCTTTAATCTAGGTAAGGTTTCTCTATATTAATTTTGTCTTTATTTTTAGATTTTGCTTACCTTGTTGGGGCTAGTTAAACAAATATGATTGATCTTTTTCAACAGTAAAGTTATCTTTTTTTTTTTTTGGCTGAATTCTGGTGAAAAGCCCTTCTTTTATGGAACATGTCAGTGTTCATAGAGATGTTGAGTTTGAAACTATCTAATGCAATTACTACAATCTACATTGAGAGGTATATGGTGAGCATTTCTTCTGTCAGTTATATGATGACAGTTCCCATATTGTGATTTTGCAATGAAAAAATGTTTATTGCTTCTAAAACATTTCAAAGTTTAATTCTTGAAATATCTCCAGTTCTAGAAAAATTACCCCCATATAACGTATAAATATAGAGTGAAACTCGGCATATGATGTTTTCTTAATTGTGTTATTCTTTGCCAAGATGTCGATATTTCGTCAATGGTTATTCATCAAAAGATTAGAGGATTCCCGCTTTTTGCACCATTTTAGCTGAAAGTTTTCCCATTACTTGATTCAGGTTGATTGAAGGAGTTATAAGATCTGTGAATAACCTCCTGGAGAAGTTTCATCAGTCATTTTTCCTATACCTCTTAACATCACCTAGTAAGTTTGTGTCAGTGGGAGTCTACATGATTGCTTTCGCACTCCTTTTGGCACCGCTTCCTGTTGTTGCAGCATCTCTCTATGCGAAGACTCATGAATTGACTCCTACTTCAAAAAAAGACCAATCTGCTGCTTCTGAAGAGCTTGGCTGCATACTCAGATCATGGAAATGGCTTAATTCAGCTAAAAGGGTGTTTGTAGTTCACTTATGGGGTGCCGTTGTTTCTTTACTTCCTTATTTCATATCCCAAATACCTGATTGCACCGCAACAACCAATTTTCAGATCTGGATTTTTCTTTCAGTGCTCAGCCTTCTTATCTTACAGTGGATTTTGGGTTCTCCATTTTCTCGTGTGTGCGGACAACCTCAAGAAGAATGGGCCATCTTGAAATCAGTGACTATCTCATCATTCTCCATTGGTTTGGGTCTCATGTCAATCATTAATTTTGCTACTGCAGAAATTGGTGCTTTACTGATGGTCCCAACAACTTTGATGGCTCATCCTTTGAAACTTGATGTGAAAGGTGGGAGTTTAAGAAGCTTTTCAAGGGCTATTTGCAATATGGTTTTAGTGGTTATTAGTTTTCCTCCAGCTACATTTTTTGTATTGAAGGGTATGTTTGAAGGTTTCAATGGCTTTAATGCTGGTGACTTCTGGAATTGGGTTGAGTCCCTCTGGGCATGGAACAGTGCTACTTACCTCTATATAGGTATGGTACACCTTCCTTGCTGGGTGTTATGTGTTCATGTTTTACTTCATCCTTGTTAACATGTCATATTCAATTTTGTCTGTACCTAAATTGTTGATAGACCTGCAAATCAGAAGATCCAGAGCATTTTAATTCAATCTCTATGTCTTCTTATCTCACAGCACAATGGTATTGTATAGATATAATATAGGTCTTCTTGAGGCATTTTATGTTTTTATCTCTAGGGGGCTCTCCTGTTTTCCATCAATTAACAAATAAATAAATGCCAAATAAGGGGCTCTCTAGTGGCAAGGGCTGATTGGTACACAGGCTTCTGAGGCACTACAGGCCTAGTATAATATTGGCTTTCTAAAAGAATAGGTGTTACGAAAGATGATTGAAACAATTTAGTTAACCATTCCAATCATCAGATACACCTGCTGGGTTAGCTCACTTCAGTGAGCTGAGTGAAGTTGTAGCTTTAATTGGTGTATGCAATTAGTTCAATAATTTGTGCCTCATAGAAGTTCTTTGGGGAATAGTGTAGGTTTGTGTGAATGCGGTGACTGGATGTATTTGCTCCCTCCCTCGCACTAATTCACTCGTGTCAAAGTTGTGTGTTTGTGAATGTTGTAACTGGACATAGAAGATGAATACTCAAGTTTGCTCCAGAATAATGTGGGTCACGTAGGCATTGTCTTTAGAGTAAAGGGAATCATCAAATATCTCCCTTTTTGTGTTATAAACAGTTAATAAGGCATTTACTTAGCAATCCAGTTAAAAGTTTATTAAAGTAGAAGAAAAAGATTGAAAAGGACAAGGTGCCTTGCTGATATAGATTATGTGCTTGGCAAGAATATTTATTTTGTTGTCATGTATGACCAAAGAAGATGCTGGAGATTTTTACTGGACTTTCACCCACTCAAAGCCTAGGAACTTATGCAAAACTAGAAATTGTCAATAGTTACATTTAGATGTTTTGCGTTAAAACGTTAGTTTTTCTGTTGAATAGTCACTTTATGCTATTTGCGAAATCAATGTGATGTTTATATATGTACTCTCTATGTGAAAAAGGGGATGTATTAAAATTACATCATTCATAGCAAAGAGAAAATTTTAAATCTAGGAGAACATGACTTGAGTTTACAAATATACCAATAATGTGAACTTTGTGCTTTTTATGACTCTTCAATTGCGTTGCTTTTAGGACAGCAGCATCGTCGTCACGGAATTGAACCCCGCAACTTTTGCGCGTGCTTGCTTGCCCAAACATTTGGGCATCTGAGCTTGAGTTCGGGTTTGCATGGGTCGATGTCAAAGTCGTTTTCAAACTTTTGGTTGGGACTTGAAATCTCTAGAAAACGTTAGAATAAATGCAGGAACAAAATGTATGTAGACAACAATAAGAGGCTGATAAGAAAGATAAAAAGAATGGACGGCAGAGGGCTTTTTCACCATTACATTCCTGAAAAGACATAATAATACAACAAAGTAACACCATTCTATTCACTCTCAAAAATACCTTCCAAGTATTAGTCCTTGAAAGATAATCGAAAAACTACCCATAAAGAGATTAGAGAGGGAGAAAAGAGATTATGAATTACATCAACGAAAGGAACCAAGTTCTCCAAGCTTTATTCTCTGGAAGAAAATAAAAAAACTTCCCATAAAGAGATTAGAGAGAGAGAGAGAAAAGAGAAGGATATTAACGAAAGGAACCAAGTTGAATGACCCTACCACAATGTTATGGCTACCTAATTCAGATTCTTTCTGCTGCCCATTGTCATGGCTCGAATATTTGTCATTAAATCAAAATATTAATCCATAAATGAAGTTGCTTCTTTATTGTTATAATCTTAAAGATTCAATTCATTTGTAATTTATATGACGATAGTGCTTTGATATTAGCTTAACCTATGTTGCGTAAAAAT
>JANLJB010001520.1:13498-23709 GCA_026212285.1 Bursera cuneata | reverse complement strand
GGGTCGGATAGGCACACATGGCTCGGGCCATGGGTGGTGCACAAGGTGGATGATGATGATGGTGCCGGAAATAGAACAGTGATTGAGAGAAATTTGATGTAGTTAGACGATGATTCAATGAAATTGGTTTTACATTCTTATTGATTTTTATGATTGATTTAAAGGATGAATGCGGATTACTGAATTTATTTTAGAATTACTTGTTTGGTTGATTAGGTGCGCAACTAAGAAATCAGATTAGAGAATTCATAGTTAATCTAAAAACCTAATAGGCAAACGTTAGGAATTCTAGGTACTAGTAACAATTTGTAGTTTTTATTGCAAAGTAATTCATAGTCTCTGGTTAAAGGTTCACGCTTGGAGAATTTTGTTTGGTTTAATTATACCTTCCATGTACTTTGCGTCTGTTGGATTAAATCTAGTTAACCTTTCTTCTAGGTTATCCAATAGATATGGTTAATTAATAAGGTTTCTTTTAATTAACTAGGAAGGATATGTAGATGCATTACAATAGATATGGAATGCATCAGGCTGATGTTCTTGTAAATCACACAATTACAATTAGAATAATGAAATCAGTTAAATCACACAATTACAATTAGAATAATGAAATCAGTTAAATCACACAATTACAATTAGAATAATGAAATCAGTTGAGTTGATGAGTCTGGCGAACTAAAGTCTTCTTTCAATCACCTTTGTCTCATTGTTTACTTTCATTCTATTTACTTGCGTTCATAGTTTAATTGATTTTTACTTTGTTAAAATCCCCTTTGCATTTAGAAGATTTAGGTTTTAGAATTTACAACTTAAGTTCAAATCAAAAGAATCATAACCCAGTCTATGTGGAATTCGACCCTTACTTTCACTATAACTCTAGACATATTTGGGGGATAAGTAAAGCTTTTATTTTGGGTGATCGATTTGGTCACGCCATCAACTTTTCCACTCCCCAAATATCATTCTGCAGCAGATATATCGGTAGCATCATTTTCAAAAGTACTCAGAGCTGATCGCATGCCTTTTAGTCGCTGAGAAAAATAATGAACTTTTGTTGCGTCCAACCGGTTCATTATCAATTCCAGAGACAAATGCTAATACTTACAAGAATGATGGTTGCAACCGAGGACGTGGACGTGGGTGTGGACGAGGACGAGGACACAAGAATCACTCAATAGATGATCATAATTCTTTAACAATCAAAACGATAAGAATGATCATCAGAATGATAAGAATGATCAACAAAATGATAAGGATGACTGACAAAAGAGTGGAAGAAAAAGATCGGCTGATAACGACATATGTTTCAGATGTGGTACGAAAAGCCACTGGACAAAAAATTGTCGCATATCTCAACATTTAGTAAACCTTTACCAAGCCAATAAAAGAAATAAAAGAAAGAAAATTGAAGTAAATTTTCTTCAAGATTCAGATAAAATGACTAGCACTCATCTTGACATTGCAGACTTTATTCAAGACGATAATTGAAACATAAAATATAGGGAAGTCTTTATCATTTTTGTACCTTTAAAAGACTGTTTATGTTTATTATTTTTTGTATTATTGCACCAACTAAAAATTTTGTTGATTCCATTGGTCAATGTAAAAGACATGGATAAACTCGTTTGACCACCTTATAGAGTGGCAAATTTTTTCCTTATAAAGAGAATTCGAGTTCTACATTCTCTAAAAATTGATGTTAGCTCTTGAGCTAAATCCTTTTGTTACCCGTGGAGAGGTAACGTATTTTTTGTCCTAGTAGAGACAAAATCTAGCCCTTGTGGAGGCTTAAAAGTACTCTGTCCTAGTAGAGACAGAAAAAGGCCAAAGCTTTTAGAGAGGACGATATCATTAATGAAATATAGGGGCGAGAGATATTCTATTGTCAATGACATGAATGATCTAACGGGAAAATATACAATTTTGGTTAAGTTGGTTTTTATAAAAATATTAAAACATATGATCGCTTATTAAAGCTTAATTTGTGTTATAGAGTTTCCTATGGAAACTTTAAATTGATAAATCCTTGCAGCAAGTGCAATTACATTAATTTTGTTAGTTTTGAAAAAATTGAAAATGCATTTATTGAGTTTGTAATTGCATACTAATTCAATATATTAGATTATGATCTTTACAGGAAAATCTCTAGTAGTTCGAGTGTCGTATATTTTTGCCATTATCAGGAAAAGTATCTATTAAAGAAACATTATCAAGGAAAACATTTTGGATATATGTGCACTGTACTCTTTTAAACTTAAATCAGGTTTTGTCCCTCTGGGTTTTTCTGATAAGGTTTTTAATGAGGTAGTATAAAGCACGTTCAATATCATTGTATATTGTATTTCTTTGCTATGGTTTTTATCTGAGTTTTTTTTTAGCAAAGTCAAATATAATTATATGATGAAAATCCAAAGACGAGTATTGTAATATGGTGGATTTGCCACCTCTTGCTTCACATACGTGGAAGAGAAATGAGATTATACATGCCACTAATCTTGCTCACAATTTGCAAGATTGCCACTTCAATATGCTTGTTGACATGTGGTAGGAATTTCTCAACAATTCATCAGACAACTTGAGCAGCAATACACTATATATATGTGATGATTTCTCTTAGAAAGGCTTGTTCGAATGCTTCATTTGGAAAGCAATAAAACTTCTCTTTCTTTCATTACAATATTTTTACTTTGTTTTCTTACATGTGCACCCTTAACTTTATTATGTTATTTTATAGTTAAATTTATAACAAAAGATGCAATTTACAATACTCCAAAATTCAATTATTTTAATTGTGACATAATGCTAACTATTATAGTTTATAACTTTATATACTAACAACATCTTGCATTCCTATTTTAAATTGTTTAGATGGGCTTGTTTAGGAAATACGTGCGGGGCCTTTGGCATCACCTAGAGAAACTTTTGTCTACCCATTTATCCTAGTTATATAGTCCAACCCAAATACAGATTTAAGGCCTGTAAGCCCAAAGGTTGGTGTGGTCCAATAATAAAGTGAATTCTAGTAATATTCATCAACTTACGTTAGGGTTAAGGAATAGAATTTGCATTTTGCGTCAACATAATATCATGAAACAAATTCCTAAAGTACCAATTCGGTAATGTTTCTAACCTCTAGAAGTTCTTGGATGATATAATTGGTTGAATAAATTTCACAATTTCTTATGTTTATAGATAAAGTTACAATATAATTTAATATGACAACCATCTAAAATTCTAGGATCAAAGATGTGGAATCTTTATAGATTTATGTCTCAAAGAAACGTTTTTGTAATGTTGGCTGTTTTTTATTTTTATTTTTAAAAACCAATTTCAACCTAAATTTATAGAAATTTAGTGAATTTGATATTATATATACCCGGGAAAAGTAATTAATAAATAAAATAATTAATTACATGGCTTTACCTTTAATCAAATATTGATATTTATTTTTACAGACTGAATGAATTAAGCCTAATAATTGAATTTATTAACTAAATGCATACAATCTTATCGCTTTTGGACTCGTCCAATTTAAAGTTGGTACAATACTTATAAATCTTGTTTTGACGGTATTCATTTATTCACATATCTTTATTTATTATTAAAATTATTGACTTTATATATTCACTTAATTACTTTATAAGACGTCAATTCATACACAAAGTTTATAAAACTATTATTACTTAATAATTAGATTCGAATTCATCAACTTTAATCAATTAAGGAGTTGGATTAGATTGCAAATGCCATATTATGAAAGTTATTTATCATTATGAAGAGTTATTCTATGACATCAATTTTTGTAAAATTAAGTTAAAATTCTATTCATAAAAAAATGATATATATATATATATATTTTTTTTAATAAAAATGTTAAATATGAAATGAAACATACTAAGGTGGGCCATATAATAATAATAATAATAATAATGAGGGTATTGGAAGGCCACTGCCAGCTCTTTTGAAAAGCTTATCTTGCTTCTGTGATAACCAGCAAGGCAGCAACACTCAATCACCTAATTTTCAAACACTTTTTTCTCCAAATTTTAATTGTTTTTTCTTATGGAACATTCTGGATTCTCAACTCGACTCAACTTAGGATGCAAAGACCAATTAATTATCGTATCCTCGTGTCGAATAATAATATTTTTTTTTGTTGTTATTATTCCATTATTTATATTGCTTGTAAATTAATTAATTAATTAATTAGCGTAATAAAATATCGCTTAAGTTATTGAATGGTATAATCCTTGGATTTAAAAATAAAATAAAATAAATAAGACTCTCTCTACTGTCCAAGAATATTGCCATTGCATAACGTAGAAAATTATGAACATCTTATTATATTAAAATTCAGTATTTAATTGAAAACAAAATCCGAATTCTTCTATTATAGTCTAGAAGTAGAACAGAGCAAGCAAACTGAAAAAGTAAAAAATAAAAACAAAAACAAAGAAAACAAAAGTAGGAAAAACACTTTCTTTACTAACAAGAAACGGAGCTAGCATACTCTATAAAGACTCCAACAACTCCGTCTCTCAGATCTCCAATAAGACTACGATTTCCAGTTTCTGATAATTTCCTCTCTGCAACTCTCGTATCTTGATTCTCTCAACCGACAATGTCCAATCAGGCGGAATCCTCCGATGCTGCGTACGCTTCAGATCTCAATTTCGCTCGATTTGCTTTTCTTTTATCCTCGAATTTTGGGTTTTCATTATCGTTTTCGTGTTGCAGGAAGGGGACGAAGAGGGATTTTAGTACGGCGATTTTGGAGCGGAAGAAGGCTCCCAATCGGCTTGTTGTTGATGAAGCGGTAAACGATGACAACTCTGTCGTTTCGCTCCATCCCGAGACCATGGAGAAGCTTCAGCTCTTTCGTGGTGACACGATCCTCATAAAGGTTTGATTTTTTTGGTTGGGTTTTATTTGATTTATTGTTTGATGATAATTCGGTTGTAGTTTGTATGTGCCTTGTCATGTTTTAGGGTTGATTGTAACTGGGTCTTGTTTAATTGCTCTCGAAACTTAGGTTTTAGGCAATTCAAGGCTATATCTTTATATCATTGTGTGAATTGCAGTTGTAATATTTTGGAGAGAATGCAATTTGGTTCTTTTGTTTTGTTTTTGTTTTATTAACGTCTATGGTTTAGTGGATATTGGAGTCTCTTTTTTTAATTTTCCTTTACATTATTAAGAAGGCCAATAAATTTTAAAACACCTCCTACACTCAGTAATCCGAATCTTAGTGGGCTCTGACAAACTGTGATAGTCTATGGTGGGATGATGTTCCACCAAGTGGAAACTTAAAGCAAATGCTTCATAGGATAGTTATTAAATATAAATACTTGAAACACATTATTAAGGGGGCATTTTGAGATGAATTCAAAACTGATAAGAAATGATACCAATGAACAAACATTATTTGTTACAAATTTTGCTTCACAAAAAGAAACATTTAAAAGAATTGCAAATTGATACTGCATAAGGGTTGTTGCCCTTGCTCTACTCCTATTCTAATGGAGATCTCAATCCAGATGGAAAGATACTACTGCTGTTGCGGTACATTTATGCTTTCAACTTTCAAGGTTCAGCATACAACTCATAATTCATTTTTATAACTTATTGGGCAATTTGGGCTTGACAGGACTCAAGGATTCCAAATCCATGTAACGGTTGAGGAATCTTTGAATCCCTGAACCCTGGATCATTGCTCTGCATAAACAAAATTATTTATATCCGTATCAACTGGGTACTTTAAGTCTCAAAATTGTTTGTATATGCTTCAATCTTTTCTGTAAAGCATCTTTACATGACTTAAGATGAACACTGGCATGGCATATGAACATTTATTGACAGTAAGCAGGGAAATTCAAATGGGGTTTCAAGTTCCTCTGTAGAACCTTGATCTTCGATTTGTTTGTTAACAATCTGTCTTGTATGGAAACTTTATGTTTATAATTGCAAATATAGTTATAAATTCAAGGTTAGGTTTTTTTTCCCCTCTCTGGCTATGTTAGTGGGTGAACAGTGTCTGACGGGAACCTGTGATTTCTTTTTTATTCAGAGAAGTGTAGATTTTATGTTAAATGGCGAACTCTTGTAAATCTGATTTAATTGTCTCTTATCCTGTTGCTTTTCTTGTTTAGGGAAAGAAAAGAAAAGATACTATTTGCATTGCCCTTGCTGATGATACATGTGATGAACCCAAGATAAGGATGAACAAAGTCGTAAGGTCAAATTTGAGGGTCAGGCTTGGAGATGTTGTTTCAGTGCACCAGTGTCCTGATGTCAAATATGGAAAGCGTGTCCACATATTACCTGTGGATGACACAATTGAAGGGGTCACTGGAAATCTCTTTGATGCATACTTGAAACGTGAGTTTTATTTTCTTACTTCTTCACCTCAACTTATTTGTTTGGTGGCACTGTTAAGTTACAAGCAATCTAGGTAATATTATATGGCTTATGGTTTTCTGGTAGCAAATTATAAATGGATAAGACTGACCCCTAGGTAGTTATATTTGGATTTAGTTTGCACGCACTGATATAGGATCGGTTATATATTATCACCTTTTAAATTCCCAGTGCTAAAGATATTTCCCTGTGTTAGCGGGTCCTGCTACTGGTTAACATGTTCTACTGTGTATGTGCTCTCACCATGCAAGTCAATGTCACCTCACTAACAACACAGTTTCTAACTATTAGACTAGTGCACTCTCAGCAGTTGACATTACATTTACATATTGAAAATCACGTATCTTAGATATCTCAGGGTCGGGTCTTGGACCAAGATACTTTTGGTTGGGTCTAGGACTATGGCATCTTTGGGAAATGTTTTCTTCTGACAGTATGGAGTTCCATTGTTCAACCATTAATGAAAAATAAAGAAAACACCCATGCACATTCATACATAATCCAATTGGGTAATAAAGCTAAATTTTTATGTGTGCAGGTTCCTTTTGTGCTTCTTTATGAAGTGTATATAAGATGCTCCGATTTCATTTAATTTTTTTTTTTTTTTTACCCCTATTTGGAGAGCTTAATAATTTTGTTGATGTCATGTACATACGGGTCTCTAATTTTCTTTTAGTTTGGGCATGAAGCTTTTATGATTATTTTGGGCAATCTTTAGTTTTCTTTTCATAAAACCATTGTTAGTTTTCTGTCAATGATTTTTTTTTTTTCCTTCGTTTTTTGTTTGTGATTTAACATCAATTTTGAGGTCTAATTATGTAGATTTGTCTGATTGTCAAATTATTTTTGGTGGCTTGATTTATTTCTGACTCCATTGTTTTAATATGCACAGCATATTTCCTAGAGGCATACCGCCCTGTGAGGAAAGGTGATTTATTCCTTGTAAGAGGAGGGATGAGAAGTGTGGAGTTCAAGGTTATTGAGACGGATCCTGCTGAGTACTGTGTGGTTGCCCCAGATACTGAGATCTTCTGTGAGGGAGAGCCAGTTAGAAGGGAGGATGAGAATAGATTAGATGAAGTTGGTTATGATGATGTTGGTGGTGTTAGAAAACAGATGGCTCAGATTCGAGAATTAGTGGAGCTTCCGCTGAGGCATCCGCAGCTCTTTAAGTCTATTGGTGTGAAGCCACCAAAAGGAATTTTGCTTTATGGACCTCCTGGATCTGGGAAGACATTGATTGCCCGTGCTGTTGCCAATGAAACTGGTGCTTTCTTTTTCTGTATCAATGGTCCTGAGATCATGTCCAAGTTAGCTGGAGAGAGTGAAAGCAATCTTAGGAAAGCATTTGAGGAAGCGGAGAAAAATGCACCATCAATTATTTTTATCGATGAAATAGATTCAATTGCTCCCAAACGGGAGAAGACTCATGGAGAAGTTGAGAGGAGAATTGTCTCTCAGCTCTTGACACTCATGGATGGGCTAAAATCACGTGCACATGTTATTGTTATTGGGGCTACAAATCGTCCCAACAGCATTGACCCAGCTCTGAGAAGGTTTGGAAGATTTGATAGGGAAATAGATATTGGAGTGCCAGATGAAGTTGGGCGTCTTGAGGTTCTCCGTATCCACACAAAGAACATGAAACTTGCTGAGGATGTAATGTCAAACATAACTTTTAATCATTTCCATCTGCAGATGTGTATTCGTATAATAAATTTTCAATTTTTTGAAAGAAATTCATGAATCTTCCGTGCTTTGTACTTTACAGGTTGATTTAGAAAGAATTGCAAAGGACACACATGGTTATGTTGGTGCTGATCTAGCAGCTTTGTGTACTGAGGCTGCACTTCAATGCATCAGGGAGAAGATGGATGTGATTGACTTGGAAGATGAGACAATAGATGCTGAGATACTCAACTCTATGGCAGTGTCAGATGAGCACTTCAAAACTGCTCTTGGAACAAGCAATCCGTCAGCTTTACGTGAAACGGTGAGTATTAGCAAGATGTTTCTAGTGACTTAAGAGCTTTATACTGATTAGTGATTTTTTCATGGGTTTGGTCTCTGATGAGGAATCTTGTTAACAGGTTGTTGAGGTGCCCAATGTCAGTTGGGATGATGTTGGAGGTCTTGAGAATGTTAAAAGGGAGCTTCAAGAGGTAAGCGTTATTGCTTCGTGGCTTTAAATGTGCCCCCTTTTTGCCATCACTTCTGCAACTTAAAATTTTGATTCGTTTCTATTTTTGTATCACCTGCAGACTGTTCAATATCCAGTGGAGCATCCTGAGAAATTTGAAAAGTTCGGAATGTCACCCTCAAAGGGAGTCCTTTTCTATGGCCCTCCTGGATGTGGGAAAACCCTTCTAGCCAAAGCTATTGCAAATGAGTGTCAGGCTAATTTCATCAGTGTCAAAGGTCCTGAATTGCTTACAATGTGGTTTGGAGAGAGTGAGGCCAATGTACGAGAAATTTTTGACAAGGCCCGTCAATCTGCTCCTTGTGTCCTATTCTTTGATGAACTTGACTCAATTGCTACCCAGGTTTATTTCCCTCTTTACCCTAATAGTTAAACCTTATTTTAGTTCACTGTGGTTTTTCTGGAATTTGGTAAATGTAGGTATTCTATGAGAGAATATGATTTTTGTGATTGATATAGGAATAAATAAAACTATATCTCATTGTATATATAATTAGTTTTTGCGATATGCGCATATATCTAATGGTGTTATGCTCATCTGTGCTTCAGTTGTACAATTGTGCCATTGTGTTCTATGTATTGATTCTTGCTTATACTTGTTTTTTTTCTGCTCAGAGAGGGAGCAGTGTAGGAGATGCTGGGGGTGCAGCTGATAGGGTTTTGAACCAACTTCTGACTGAGATGGATGGCATGTCTGCAAAGAAGACTGTATTCATTATTGGGGCAACCAACAGACCAGACATCATAGATCCTGCACTTCTGCGACCTGGGCGTCTTGACCAGTTGATCTATATACCTCTCCCTGATGAGGATTCTCGCCATCAAATTTTTAAGGCTTGCTTGAGGAAATCTCCAGTTTCCAAAGATGTTGACCTCAGAGCTCTTGCCAAGTATACTCAGGGCTTTAGTGGTGCAGATATTACAGAAATATGCCAGCGGGCATGCAAATATGCCATTAGAGAGAATATTGAGAAAGTATGGTTCTGCTACTTAAAACTCAGTTTTCTTTAAACATAAAATGTTGTGACATACTGTAATACAAGTATACAACATTGAACTTTTGATTTCAGGATATTGAGAGGGAGAGGAGGAGGAGGGAGAACCCTGAGGCAATGGAGGAGGATGTGGAAGATGACGTGGCCGAGATCAAAGCAGCACATTTTGAGGAATCAATGAAGTATGCTCGTAGGAGTGTGAGTGATGCCGATATACGCAAATACCAGGCATTTGCTCAGACATTGCAGCAGTCTAGAGGGTTTGGATCCGAATTTAGGTTTTCTGAAGCTGGGACGGGTGCTGCTGGAACAGATCCATTTGCCGCATCCGCTGGTGGGGCAGATGATGATGACCTTTACAGTTAAATGGCTTTGATGTGTGTTTGTCTAGTTTATGATGATGACATTTGTATTTTGATGATACACTATGATGTGGTGAAAGCTTCATTGGTATAATCGTTGAGCCCAAGAAGTCCCTCGTTTTAGGCCAGAAAATGACTTTGGATGAAGTTCAAAGAACATTCTCTTATGATGGGATGCAATGAAACTTCACAACTCACAAGATTTAAGTTAATGTTAGTACATTTTAGACGTATATT
>JANLJB010001520.1:0-12847 GCA_026212285.1 Bursera cuneata | reverse complement strand
ATCAGCTCACCGTCAAAAATCACCAATCAACACGTTTCCCATAACATTAGCTCTTCTGATTCTGATCGACTTAGGAATTTAACACAATTTCACCAATGTCAACTTACTCCCAGAATTTCTATGGGTCCTCTGTACTCCCAGATGCTCTTTTCCTCACGTCGACCATTTCAAAACATGACCTTCGATGCTTGCTGTAGTCAATTAGTTTTATCAAGTGACTACCTCGATTATTATTATTAACTAGTTTTGCATATCCTTTCACAGAGTCGTTACAATAGTAGGTCTCTAAGAGAGCGATTTTCTTCTCTCTTTTCCTTTTTTAAGAAAAAGAAAATAAATATTTTAGTTTTTGATTCGTGAATGCTAATAGGTTGTTACGATATATTGTAATATCATCTCAATTTTTTATTTTATTTTATTTAAGTATTTGAGGTCAGTATTCTTAATATTATTGAGCAGGTTGGCATTAATACTATACTCTTCTCCAAATTATTGTAAAATGTAAAATGGTGATAATAATAAATATAAATAAAGGAGTGAAAGTTACATTATTGAATAGGATTTTATAATCAATTGGTTGAACGAAGAGACGTAAAATACAGTACTTGGAATTTGTAATATTACAACTTTTACCGAGCAATAGCATATTATAAAAGAAATTGTTAGAGCAGTTAGCAGGTCTTTATGAAGTGTCAATACTTTTAGTAAGTCCGCAAAACAGAAATGGGCTCAACTCGGGTCGGGCCAGTGGGAAAAAGTGTTTATGGATCAGAGGCAAGGTTCGGGATTGCAGGAGCACGGGGAGTCATGTTCCTGAAAGGAAAGCAAAGGCATGAGATGAAGGGGGAAGAAGGAGATAATTGGTTGAGAATGAATGGTTAGACAGACATGCTTGTATTTTGAATATTTTATGGAAGATAGTTAGGTATTGATTAGACTAAGCGACTTTTTGGGGAGACAACCCCACATGAATTTTGAAGAAAAATTTGAGTTAATGTGTACTCTCTACACTACTCTATTGCTACTATTATAATTGTCCTTGCACTTAGCCTTAGCCTTGTCTTATGGCCCTTTTCATGCCCTTGATCATCACCTCATGTTACTTACTAACCCCAACAAGATAGACCCCAACCCCTCTAAAATATCATCATGCATATGCACATAGTTTCAGTCCTCTACCAATTGGGACTTGTTTGTTTGCCTTCCCTAGAGACTGTTTCCAATCATTTTGTTTTAATTTGTTTTTATATTTTTCATTCAGGTGAGAAAAAAGAGGTGGCTAGCTAGCTTAAACATCTCTTTGTAATTGATAAAAAAGTTTTCTTTTGAAACTTTAGAGGGTTATATCTTGAATTGGAAAACACTTCTAATTGTTAAAAATATATACTTTCAAGCGAATTCGAATCATACTTTGTATATTTTGATTTGTCGTATGAAACTTCAACCGTGTTTTGTTTATATAAATAATTAATAAACATAAAAGAATTCAGAAAAAAAAATCAAAAAAATTCATAATATGGGAAACTCAAAAAGTATTTTGAAATGTACTCTAATCATAGCTTATTGTATATTTTTATTTATTTTTAAATGTGTTTTATGCTTATCATGTTACTAGTATGAGAAGAAACTTAAAAAAATTTTTACGAATTTTTCCTGTCATGAAACAAACCAAACGCGGTCTTAATTTTATTTGAGAAGGGAAGAAGTGGTTGGTTGGCTATCACCAAAAGGCATTACAGAGACCATAATTGTATCAAACACATATCAAATCATATCATAACCCAAAAAAAAATAATGATGATGATGGGTGAGAAACCACATCATATCATATCATTTCATGCACATACATTTCAATCATGTCGGCCGGGTGGGCATACCTCATAACCCTAACCCCACCACATTACATTACTCTTCCTTTTTTAAATCAAAGTAAACTACACAGTTGGGTCCATTTTTGAATCACAAACCAACAGTATCAGTCTGTGCCCAAGTGTACATCTCAAGGCTCTTGCATAAAACAAAATATGTCACATGAATATAAAGTATTCCTGTCACATCTAATTGAGAAATGAACTCAAATGATTGATTAGCTTATTAGAATTTTGTTTCTAAAGATGCGGCTGAGGCTACTAAGTCTCTACAATTTAATCTCTTGTAGGATTAATTAAGGGGTAAATATTAGACACCCCCGAGGTTTGGTCTAAATAACAATCTCACCTCTGTTATTAATAAAGTAACATAGACACTCCCAGAATTGGAAAACATGAGGGTCTTGATACATAAAAATAGGGATCTTAATGTTACTTAAAATATCAAAATAGGGGTCTTTATATTACTTTATGAATAATAGGAAAGAGTTTGTTACTTAGACTTGGGGGTATCTATATTTTTACCCCGATTAATTAATAGCTTAAACTAAGGACATGCTGGTTTCTTAAACGTGGTTAACTTGATTTGACTTGTCAATAATTCACTTATAATGAATTCTTTAGATAAGTTTGAGGTGTCTTTTCCTTGTAAAACAATGATTAGATGTTAAAAAAATAAAGTGGTCATCTCAAAGTGTTGACTTAACATGGGCCGTTTATCTTAATTAAAGATTGTTTTGAAATTAATATATAAATTTGAAATTTTACATATATTATATATATCTAAGAAACACTTCAACATTCGATTTATGATAACTTATATTAATCTTTCCGTAATTTAAAAATAAATCCAAAGCTTCTACTAACCCAACAAGATTACTATAGCGAATATTTTAATACAAACCTATCATTCAACATCTAGAAAGCGAAGAATACTACAAGGTTGGTAGGCTTTTCGTTATTCGAGTACCATAGGGGACCCCCAAAATGTATAGTATATTTCTACAAAATGGGCATTGATTTCATATCCTATCTCAGAAGCTGTTCGTGTAAATTTTCCTTTGATATCTATCTACTATGAATGATTGTCATAATATGAGCATCAGCTGATTGATCTACGGCTGAAAGCATCTTGGAAACAAAGTAAGAAACTCAGAGAAAGCACATCAGAAGCAGATCCCTTGTCCTGGTGCTGATGGTTGGAAAAGAAAAGAATCAACAATAGAAAGATAATAATAGATTGCGATGGACGACTGACAAGTGGTTGGAGAAGATAACCTAAAAAGAGATAAAAAGGAAAGGGACCTGACGCTCTTTACTTTACTAGTCCTTTTCTTTCTTTTAAAACCCACACGTGCATCTCCACGGATCACTCTTCAAACATTTGCACTACGTTCACCAGAATTTTTTTTTATTAATTAATTTTCGTCACATAATATACACTAACGTGTATTTCATTATATATATATATTTTTATTTTTCAACCTTGTCAGACTTGCTCGTGTTTGGTGGGCCTATCTCCCATCTTGGGCCTCGACCCCACTTCCATCTTCTACTTGCACATTCTCACAGCCCATCAATCATCGCTTGCTTTAAGTTAGATTTAAAAACAGAAAAAAAAAAAAAACACAAAAACACAAAACGAAAGTTATGTAATAAATGCTAGCTATTAATTAAATAAGGATCGAAGAGNCTTTAATTTATATTTAAAAACATAAAAAAAAAAAAAAAAACACAAAAACACAAAACGAAAGTTATGTAATAAATGCTAGCTATTAATTAAATAAGGATCGAAGAGATTTCATGAGTATTTGTTAACAAACATAAATTCACGGGCGGTTATATAAGTTACCGAAACAGGAACAATGTTAAAAATGGAAAACACTGGATCACATTACAGATAAAATTATACAAGTTACAAACATGAAGCGTGAGCCAGAAGCAGAAAAAGGGGCCGCACGAGGGGGCACTGAGAATGGGAGGAGCTGCAGCTTGCATGCAGAGACTGTAATTGTACCCTCTCTTTTCTTCTCTAAGGATTCTCGCTGTCGGCTGCCACTTTAATACATCTATCTTTCTCTTTGGCCCCATGCATAACCACAACCTCAACCTCAGCCCCAACCCTCTCTCATCATTGTCAAATTTCATCTCTACTACTGTTTCTTCTTGAGAAAAATGTAAATATAAAAATTGAGTAGTAATTTCAACACAAAGTAATCATTTCTCTTTATCTTACATCAGGTTCGACCACTTGACAACTCGATATCTTGATATTTTACTAGATAATCGTCTAATCAAAATATATAGCAATCATTTCAACAACTCCATAATTTACTTATCAATTGGAATAAATTCATATAAATAGTTACTGATGAATTGAATGTTTCAAGTAGATCAAAGTGTATGGCTTATCCATTATAAGTTTATTTTTTTTATTTAAATTACAACTGTTCTTTTTGGGTGCTTTTCTCCTTTTTCTATTGATTCCATTTGATAGTCTTCCCCCTTTTCCTATTCATGATCGGACTAGTGTATGTGTATTTATTACTTTAGATCTTCCTCCAAGTATAGTCAAGGTTAGGTTCATTGTTCTTTGAAAATTAGGCTTGTATATATACAATGCCCAACAGTGTACAGTGATTGCCTGAGGGTCACAAAACCCAAAGCATGGCTGATTCGCCATCACATTTGCCTTTGCACTCGTAATTCAATCAATACAAACCATCTGATTGATCCAAAATTGGAGCTTGAAAGGCTTGCGGATTCGGATCACTGATATATGAAAATTTTACAAAAGCATTGCACATATTTTCATTAGAAAATACTGTGAATGATGTATATATAGTCTTGAAACTATATTAATTTTGCATAATGGGTGATCTGGACCGTTGGATTTTGTTTCACATGAAGAAACATTTAACCAAAACATGGTGGATTTGAGGACACAAGACTGTAAATTGAAAGCATGGCCCGAACAATATAATTCTAAAATTTTTGCTTGCTCTTGTCTGATGTTCCCTTAGCATCTGGGCTTATTGTGATTATACTGTCTCTGAATTGACAAATCATATTCCCAACCATGAACTCCACATGTTTCTCATGCTTTTACAATTTTAATGCTTTCATGTGTAAGCAAACAATCATTTGTTTAATCACTAAAACTTTTCTAATTATATCCATTTTGCTTGACTGGAAAACACAAGAAAAGAAAATTGAAGTGAAAAGCTTGGACGTTAGAACATTAGAGAATTTGTAAATGCTGCTCAAAAGAAGGTTAGTTTAATGATCGACAGAAGAGATAAAGCCAGGTGTAAGTAGAAGTAATAATATTACCATGACTATTACATAATTTGTTTCCTTTACTTTCTCTTTACCAATGATAATGTCATGTGAAGAGGTGCAGGAAAACAAGAATCTACACCTTTTCTATTTATAGTAATAGTAACTTTTTCTGTAAATTTGCATGAAGAATCCATCAGAGAGGATTGGTTATATATCGAAAGGGCCAAGCAAGAAACACTTGTTGAACGCAGAACTGTATACTGAAGTTCTGGGCTTATTCACAAAGTGAACGAACCCTTTTAGTCTTTTTGTAGTTCTCTGCACATGTATCAAAAGGTTGGATAGATAGGTACAACGCTAGGTAAACAGAAGAAAACATAAGATGAAGGAGAGATGTTGATGTTTCATGTTCATTTACTAACCTTGAGAGGTTGCTACTATAAGAAAGCTTATCTCCTTTGAAATTTCATATTTCTGATCAATTGGCACCCGTATAAGCTTCAAAGTAGCATCCCTAAGCTCTCAAAATAAGAAGAAAAAGAAAAAGAAAGGGAACAGAAGATAAAGTGGAGTAAATTAAAGTTGCATTAACCCAAGAAATAGTTTTCCAACTAAAGATTCAGTTTGTTTGCCAGGAAAATAGGTAGAAACAAGGACAAATATAGAACTTAAAATTCAACTTGAAAATATATTGAAACCTGGACAGATCTACAACTTATTTAAAGGGCAACTTTCATCAAACACTATACTTAAGGTTGTCCTAAAATGAGCTAAAAATTACAAAATATATCAAAGCACTCCTATATATATAGAGAGAGAGAGATCAATAAATTATAATAATATAATTGACAAGCTGCGCCCTCAAGACTCGCCGCGCTCATGCCAACACACAAGCATCGCTATGCAACGGCGGAGGATGTAGAATTTTGCACGTTGCTTCTTCACCAGATGACTGCACTTCTGGCCAAAAGATCTACAAGGGTCGCACGCGTGCTGATTATTAAAGTTAGTACTGTTTTTTTCCTTACCTGCCATGAATGAGTCAAGCAGCTTGCTGGGCTACAAGTGTTACTGCTACTAGTAGAAGCAGTAAATTAAATATGAAAGATAGAGGAGAGAGATATTGGTGTATTAATATATGCGTATATATAGAAATGAGAGTTTGGTTTAGGTTAATTATGCTCTTGCTCCTGGGTTGGGCTCCTCTAAATTAGGTAGGAACTGTAGCCATTGCAACCCACCGGTTGTGTCAGGATGGATGACGCAGAATATGAGATACAGTATGGACCAATGCTCCTGCCTAATTCACCTGAAATGTTATGAATTGCTTCAATGCTACCCCACTTCCTTGATGCTTTTACCATTAATATCTTATCATAATTTTCATTTTAACTGTACATCTAGTGGACTATTTCTGCAATTTCAGGTTAAACATTTAATGTCATGTCTCTTGGATGTGATCACCTTGGCGCTGTTAGACGTGCTACATTTTCAGCTTCCCATATTCAATCTGGACAGGTCCAAGGAACTTGTACTTGGAACCCAATAGTGATATCATTTAACACATTATGAAGAAATTTTAGCCAAACTTATGCAAAATCAGTACACTGCCTTTAAATTTGCTGTTGAATGCCTTTTTTTCCCCTTGTAATGCATAGTGTAACCATCATATTGCCTGGAGAAAGGTAGAAAAAAGGAGGTGGAGGATGATGAATCGATGATCATTCAACAGGCTCAAGCAATAGTATAAAAAATGTCTTTTTCTTGGCCCAAAATTTTTCTCACTTTGAACTTATAACCGCATGCCAGACTGCTGTGCTATGGTCTGGTGTCACACTCACAGCCTCACTGGATGATGTATACCTCTTGCATATACATGCATAAACACATAACCATCATATGTGCAATAGTATATAAATTAAGTTTGCAGCACAGATTAATAAGAGTAATCGTAATTAATAAAGCAAAAGCTTAATGTAGATTATCTTTCATTGAAGTTTTTCAAGGGGTATCAGTTAATAATCGATATATAAGATTGTTTCTAACATGTAAGAGGTTTTGGCATGAAATGGTGTTGAGAAATTAAGGGTAAGGTTAGGGTTGGTTTTGTAAGGTAAATGTGATGATATGCTAAGCCTTTTGTACGATCCAAAATGAATTGAAAGAGAGTCAGAGATCCTGGTGATGGGGCCTGCCATGTGCTAAGCCAGTTTCAATTAGTCTTTTTGGTCTTAGGAGACTCTCTTAATTGATGGGTCGCCATCTCTTATGATCTATCACTTAAAATGTTTATCATCGTCGGCATAATTTGCTATGTTTCATTTAAACATTTGCCAACTTGGTTTATCACCAAGTACATTCCAATTTTAGTTTATCTTTTCCTTTTCTTTACTATCATTGATCCATGCCTAGATTCTGGGCAACTGCAACCACCAAACCCAGCTTTTTCTAGCTTGTTTTCAAAACCATATAAAAGGTGAGAGATAATTTAACAAAGTTACTTTTTTATTTTGGGAAACTTAAACCAAAAAAATAAATAAATTTGATTCCTTATATTCTTTAATAGTTTTATTTTATTTGAACTTCTAGATTTATTATTTGACACAATTAGCAAATGGTTGGACTACATACATCCTTAGAAATATTCTTTATACCCTTTTTTGAATAAACCCACTATCTCGATCCTAAAAAATTATATATTTCTTTTCATCTATATTTGTAGAGTTTTGATAATAAATATATCTTACCAATATAAATCCAATGGTTAAATCTTTAATTGAATTTAAAAAAACTATGAAGAATAAAATATATAATTTTCCGAACTCTATATAAATTAATAAAAATAATTTTCAGAAATCAAAATTTCCATTAATTTTATCCAAAATTTATTGTTCTAATTGTTTTTAATCTAATAAAAATTAATTGTAATCCAATGACTACAAATGAATAAGTTGATATTAAAAGTAGTAAGCTCTTTACTTACTCATATCCATAAGATTGAAATGAATTAATGACAAAAGTTTATGAATAAAAGTAAATTTGTATTTGATTCTATTATAGCCCTAATTGGCAAATCGTCACTGCCTACATTGTTAATGCTTAATGTGCCTTCGTTATCTTTTCTCGTTTTCAACTTTCATGAATTCAACAAGAACCTCTTTTGAACAAATAAGGATAAACAAAAAATGTGGTGAAATTGTATGTTAGATCATGTCAAACCATTGTTTTAACGTAAGGAGAACTAAAAGCTCATATAATTGAGAAACAATTAACTATGGTTGGAAAAAGTGTTTGAAAATGGAATATAACATCAATTCAAGCACTATAGTTCATCTCTCTAAAAGGGAAATAATATAATGGTTGCTCGTGAAGAAAAGGGAATAAACATATAGACACTCCCTAGATTTAGGTAAAGTAATAAATTCCCTTCAACGTTTGGACTAGTACCATAATCACCTCCGAAATTTGGTGAACCAATATAAGCACCCCTAGATTTAGAAAACTTTTTGATAAAGATATTTTTTACCTCTAATTGTCTTATTCAAGAATTAATAACATAATAAAAATTCTGATTTATATTAAAAAAAAGTCAGAGAAAATTAATCCAACTAAATAAAATATCCAAAAAGTAAATATTCGACACTTCAAAAACTTTTGCTTCAAACTAAAAAAATTATATATTAAATTTGTTATAAAATATTATTAAATAAGTAAATGTATTAACTTTTTAAAACTTTTACTGTTTTTCAAATCTAAATATTGTCTTTAATTTTATTAATAGGCAAGAACCTTTTAGTTAGAATATGATTTTATTAGATTCTATAAAATAGTAAGGGCTCGTTGATTTATTTGGTTTTTCCTTTTCTTACTTATCCCCAGTTAAATTGACCCCTCAGTTAAATTTTTAAAAAACACTTAATTCCAGATTTTTGTTAAATTAATACTTATCCCTCCAAAAATTGTTATTGTTTTCGCAAAAACTAATACTTACTCCCCAAAAATCTGGGGGGTAAGTGTTAGTTTTTGGGGATAAGTGTTAATTTAAAAAAAATTTGAAGTTAAGTGTTTTCTTAAAATTTAACTGGGGAGTCAGAGTAAATACCCTATTTTCTTAGTGGTAGAATTGGTAAAGACTAGGGGTGGGCAATTATACCCGACCCGAAATTTCGGGTTTTTTTCGGGTCTTCTTTTATGGAAACCCGACTTCGGGTCGGAGAAGCACGACCCGTCGGGTTTCAGGTCATAATCGGGTTTTTTATATCAAACCCGAAAACCCGACCCGACCCGAGAATTTAAATTTCTAAAATTAATGAGTGAACATGATTCGAACCCCCACCCTCCTTTAACCAAGTTTGTAGCTGTGCCACTGGACTACAAAGCCCTTTTAACATAATTATGTAAAATATTTTATTTATTACATAACAAATATTTAAACTTTGACAAAATTGGGATAGATGAGACTCGAACCTATCACCCAGACATAACAAAACACATTACGCTACCACCCTTACNCGCTGAGCCGCAATTCTTTAGAGATTCACTTTCTAAAAAAATATATTTATTTTATAAAAAATCCGATCCAAACCCGACCTGACCCGGCAAGTCAACTGAGTTTGACCGGCCCGAAACTCGACAAGACCCGACTAAACCCGACCCGTAACCACCCCTAGTAAAGACCAGGCTTGGCTATTTTGGGCATCCATTAAATTTCGCCTATAATCATTTTCTATTTACATTTACATATANGATCACATCCATAAACTTCATCAACCATAGCCATGATAAAAGATTGAGTAAAAATAATTTATCTTTATTTATCAATTTCTCATTTTATATTTTTTTTTCTCATTTTCTTCATTTCACTTATTTATCTTTTTTTTTAATCAATCTCATATACTAATTTACTATAATTTTTATTTTTACTTTAATATTTAAATTTGATGTTAAACTTGTGTACATAAAAAGTAAAAAAGAGATTCAAGATTTCACAATTGTAACGAGGGTTAATTTTATTCGTTATTTTATTCGAGAAAAATCTTTAATTTATATCAAATTAGGTTTAAATTAGAAAATGGAGATTAAAAATTATGGTTTATGTAAGTGAGGTGTAAAAAGTGTTTATAAAGAAAAAAAATTAAAAGGTTAGTTTAATTACTTTACATTAGATTTTTAAGTAATTTATTATATGCTTTCAGTTGTAATTAAAACAAAATTTAAAAATGGGTTCCTTTCGTTTAGCAGTGAGGTGCAAATGGAAAATAAATTTTGTTTTACACAATCCTAGAACGCATAATATGTAATGTAACATATTCTCAACATAATTCACAGTTCTATTTTATAATTAATTTTAAATACAACACACTTCAAAAAAGTGGTTTTAAAATATGTAGATAATTAACTCAACAAGAGAATTAGTCTTCCTAGAATTATTAAAAAAAAAAAAACAATTAATATTACTTACAGTCGTCAAAATAACCACAAAGATTTTAGATTCTTGACTCTTCGTCCTGTCACTTAAACTATGACAGGAACCTCAGCTTGGAAGGCAACACTGCACAATCCTCATTGGCTTCTCGTTCATTATGAGATCCCATTAGAAATTCTTTTACTTCTTCATAGAGATTATATGTATATATATATATCAATTCGTAGATTTTGAGGATATAGTAAGCATGGTAGGTCTAAATTCCATGCTTCGATTAACCTTCTCTAATGCTCTGCTGGAACAACTTTGCTAATTACATTTTCTTCCTTATCGAAGACGGTTCAGGGAGTGAACTCAACCTGAAGCTCTTTGCCAACCAAAAGGGTTTTCTTAACTTCAGGTGTCTCAGTAGAGTTCTGATGGATTGGGGTATTGCCACGAGATGGGATAAAACTTGCATAAATTTGTTGAGAGAAACAAAAATGGAAAAGACATGCAAACAAAACTTCTTAAACTCCAATTTCGATGGGGTTAATAATTGAAAGCAAAATTAAAGGTGGTGACTATCATAAACAGTAAAGTAGCCAAAAATTTTGTTTTGATCATACTAAATTATTATTTTAGGTAAACGTTAATGGTATGATAAATTTTTATTAATAAAAAAATATTTACATTTAATAAGGGGGCATAATGAACCTTACCCTTCAAAATATATTTTCTATACAAAAATATTTATTAGAGAAAAATACAATGTGATAAATAAAAATGCAACACATATGCAAGTACAACACAAGAAAATCAATAAGTAAGAAAATTAAAGAATACAAATTTATTGTTTCAAGAAAATTATCACTCTCCATTTGGACCACTTCAACATATTTTATCGATTATAATGCCATTTTCAAAATATAAAATAAGAATTATTTAACAAAAAGGACAATTATGTGCAATATATTATATATAGTTGTAATAACATTAAACATTGAGAATAAAATTTAAAAAAATAAAAAAATGAACCTATCAAAATATCATATAAATATCTAATTTTTAAATACTTATTCTAAGATTTTCAACTATACCTTTGTAATTTAAGTTTGTATGATTTTTTAGAATGAACATAATAAAACCTACAAAGCTAAATATATAATTTATGGATCAAGTGAGAGAAAGTGATTAAAAAATAGTTTATATATTGATAAAATTTGAAAATGATAGAGTGTTAGAGAAAAGAAAAGCGATAGAGAGTTAAATTTACTTACATTGATTAAAAATTTTAAAAAAAAATTCTCTAAATTTTAGAGCGGGCTGCTGGCCCACAAGATCCTCCGGCGCTGATCACAAAGAATGATCCATGTGAAGCCCATGAAAAATTACTGCTATTACAATGCAAACAAGGTGCCATAGTGGAGTTACGGAAATCAGTAGCAACATATTCAACATCAACCTAAAAAGACATCTTAGGAAGATGCTTTGGCCATAGCAATCTTGGAGTTGAAGGTTAATTTGTCTCTTCGCTACTGAATTTGTAATGACCAAAACGAAAACTTTGAATATGTCGTTCGAAAATGACACATTTTGATTATCACATGCATGTCCTGATAATCAGAGAAAGTAAAGTGATTTTTTCATGAATCTTGTCATCATGAGTGCATTTAGAATGAACGCGTACATAACATACATTTCCATTTCCAAATGTAATTCATTTAATTTTTAGCATGTAACGAAGTAGAGCTATATATCATTTATGAAATCACAAACGGGGTATATACTCTCAACCCGCCGTAGAATTTGAAAAAAAAGTTAAACACCTCATTGAATTGAAACTAACACAAACCCCCTAATAATGTAGCACCGTTAGTTATATCATAAACACACTTATGATATATCCAAAATAACAAACTCATCCCTTGATTATAAAATAATATAAAGATAAAATTTTTTATACTTCTTTAAAACTAAATAATATTATAAGGACATTCTCGATATTTTATTTATTAAAATAATATAAAATATTTAAAAATTAATAAAATTTTATAAAAATAATAAARATATATTTCATAAACTAAATAATTTTTATAAATTTAAAAAATTTACTAAAAAATTACAAAATCATTTTACTTATCAAAATTATTTAGTTTTTATTAAATTATTTGTTAAAATTTACTTACTTAATTTACTAAAATTATTTAATAGATGAAATATATTTTAATTACCAAATATATTTCATTTACTAAATAGTATTTATAAATTTAAATAATTTACTAAATAATTT